>CM055904.1:31944188-31961114 GCA_029582155.1 Panopea generosa | reverse complement strand
ACTTTAAATCAGGACCAGAATTAAATGGTTCTGGCATTGAAAGAGTAATACTGGGGAGTTTATTAAATAAATCAAATATATCTATTGCCATATAGACATAATCTGAACTGATGATGATTTTCCATTATGCCTCATAAAATTCATGCTATAATCTAAATCTATTCCAGAAACTTACATAGAGTAAACTTCTAAGCAAATGGTTTAACATGGAAACTGAAGTAACTGATTCTGAGCATACAAGTTCAAGCATAAAAACTGAGTAGGGGTAGTCAAACAATAAATTTTGATATTGAAGTGTTGATAAATGTAGAAATGGATCTAAGCAAAGATGATTCGGAAATAGTGTCAATTTGTCATTCACAATGAAGAAGACAAAATCAATAGAAAATTTAAGAAGCAGCATTGTGAAAGAAAAAAGAACTCGAGAATGATATAGCAGTTTAGCAGATAACACAACCCGATAAGTCAAAATGTCACCAAATCATATCAGATAGGAAACAAAGAAAAAACATTTTCATCAATTCCAGAAAATGACATTTCAAAGTGGAAGGTCAATATGTTCCTGTAATGCAAAACGTTTGCAAAAAAGTGTGGATTTACTTGAAACAAAATATCTGGTGTAGACTCACCTGACTAAAGCAGGAAAGTACACTAATAGGCTTAATAGTATTCCTCCAGATCAGGTAGCTCAAATTAAGGAACATAATTTTATAAATTCGTTTATAATAGAATTCACATTACTGCCAATATTTAAGTTTCAAACAAATGGTATCTAGAGCCAAGTTCAAGTGTGTCGATATCTTCGACCACCAATTAAACAATGCCTTTCACAAGCGTTAAAAGGACAGGTGTAATTATGCTCCTGCTTTAGCTTCTAAAAAGTTGTGATGCAAATGGACTGTGGAAAATACGTTAAAAGCAAAAACTTTACATCAAAACAAAGAAATTGATAAAGGTCGGGAAATTTAAGACAATGAGCCTGTTTAGACCTTCAACAGATTCTTCCATGGCATGAAGGCATATCATGTCAAGGAGCAAATGAAATCGCCTTTTACATTTATGAATTCCTTGACCTTCAGTTAAGAAAAGACAAAAAAGAAATAATTTTGTGTTGTGATAATTTTGATAAAAACCTGTTGAATTGTATAAATGTAAAAGGCCTCCAAAGCTGTTGGTCTTTAAATATAAGTCACAGTTCAAAATAAATGAATGAATAGGGTTTTACGGTGTACACCACATAGTAGGTTATTCGATGCCAATAGGAAGGAAGATTCCAGGTTTACTCTACATGTACAAAAACAACAAATTAGCACATAGATGAAAAATTTCACATCAACAAATGAATATGCAGAATGAACTTAGAACCTTCATACCTGCAGAACTGCAGAGTTTCAGCAAATTCTGTTGTATTAATCATAGTGTCGCTTCTTACGACATGCACAAGCCACAGTGATCCTTTCCTTATCATCACTCATATGGCTCTCAGGAACCACACAGTGGCTGGTTATTTAACCACAATAATGAACATTACAAAAAATGATAAAATGAACATGACACCAATTCAGAGGATCCCTACTCCCCTGCAGAGATTGACAATGAGTTTATTCTTACCCGGGACCACAGGGCTTGTCAGTAGTCAAATATTTCAGTCTACTATCAATTTTACCTACTACTGAGCCACAAGTCTGAGTTGTGGTTGGGTAGAGTTATATCAAGAGGCTTATTATACCCGGTATGACGATAATAAATAAAATAGGTGTAGTTTATAGGTATAGCTAGTACTTTATTGTTAGATAAATGGATTTAGCCTGGGTGATTTTAAGCTGTACTGGGTAAAGTTATAAACATAATATTGTTAAAGAAAAAGATTAAAAGCAGTCGATTTATCTATAAAAATATTATTTCAGTCGAAAAAATATTTCATGTATATTGTAATACTCAGTAACATTTTATATCTTATTTGAGATAGGCTAGCATCTAGTTCCGAATATTTATCATAAATATAATCGTATTTAACTGTCCCACTGGGACTTATGTACATCACTGTGCACCAATATAAACGTATTTGACTGTCCCACTGTGACTGAAGTGCACCACTGTGCATAAATATAAACGTATTCAACTGTCCAACTGGGACTAAACTGTGCCACTGTGCATCAATAAATACTGATTTAACTTCCACACTGGGACTTAACTGCACCACTGTGCTTAACTATAAACTGCACCACTGTGCATAAATATAAACTGATTTTACCGTCCCACTGGAACTAAACTGCACCTCTGTGCATAAATATATAAATATTAAACTGTCCCTCTGGGATTAAACTGCACCACTGTGCATAACTATAAACTGCATCACTTTGCATAAATATAAACTGTTTTAACTGTGCATAAATATAAACAAATTAAGCTGTACCACTGGGACTAAACTGCACCACTGTGCGTAAATATGCATAGATTAAACTCTCCCACTGGGACTAAACTGCTCCACTGTGCATAAATATAAACGTATTTAACTGTCCCACTAGAACTAAATTGCAGCACTGTGCATTTATCAAATGGAAAAATCTTCTAGAACTTAAGATGGAAGTACCAGACATTGATTTTTATAAAATGTCTTGTCCCTTATTAAATTCCTGTTTTTCATGACTGGGTTTGAATAAAGTAGGCTAAAATGCAGAACTGGGCCATTTGGGTAAAATCAGTGTAGCATGGACTTTACATGAAAAAAGATGTTGAACAGTTTTATTGACCAAATATATTGGTGGAACGAACTAATTATTATCATTTTCCCAATTTTGCGTGAAACAGTCTACAGCTTCCGTTTAAAAATCATAGAATTTTGAATTGTATCTAAAAACCTTGCGATTTTCTAAACTAGCAAACCTGTCAATGCCATAAGGTCCCCACAGTGAATTTATAAAATTGCAGAAATCAGGGGTTACCTTCCATTCATCAGTATCATGAATTTTGCTTAAATTATCTGCTATCTGATTTTCATTTCTCGGTACCCATTGTATTTCTAGATCGATATGATGATACAGACACAATTTGAATATTTCTAAAGAATCCGTATGTAGGTCTGAAAGTAGAACATTTCAATATATCTTCCGCGCGCAATGAATTTTTGAAAACGTTATATAAGCTGAACAAGCAACATTGCTAGCATCAGAATAGACAATAGTTTGAGTAGGTGTGTATTTTCCAACTTTCCATTATAACGTTCAGTGGCGCTGCAAAATTACAGACAGGTCCCCTGTAAACAACGCAAGAAGCTGCGAATGGAAATATTTGCTGTAAACAGTTATCAGAATTCGCAACTCTAAATACAGCCTTACACATTTAGGTCAGCTACCACCATTGCGTTTTCCATAGACTTACATTATGACGTTTGACCTAATTTTCACTATTTCTACCATTTGTGGACCAAAAACTCCTACATCATATTAAAGTACTATCCTAGACTCAAATTAAAATGTCCCCAAAATGGGGTCAAAAGTACAACTTTTTACCACTTTTTGTCCCCTGAAGTTGAGTACCCCCACTTTAAGCATAAAAAAATCTTAATTCCTCCAATTTTACTTTCCATACAGTTTCCTTAATAAAATGAATTTAATCTTTCACAGAAACATAATTTTAATTTTTTATTGACACAAACATAATAAACTTATATTTTATTGTGATCATTTGCCAGTTTGACATTTTCATCCAACCAGAAATAACCTTACTTTAAAAATATATCCCCTGAACATCCTTATAATTTTTTCAGCTAGTCAGAGAGCTCCTTCCATGGTGGTAGCTGACCACAAAAGGTGTAACCTTTCTTTAAGGTCAGCCACCACCATTGCGTTTTCAATAGACTTACATTATAACGTTTGACTTAATTTTCGCTATTTCTACCATTCGCGGACCAAAAAGTTTAGTTTAAACTTATCTATTTGACTTCGATTGTGAAACAAGTTATAACAACTTAGGCAAATCACGCTCGAAGTCTTTCTGGCTAGAACCAGTACTAAGCATATGCTGAAAAGTTCATGCTAAAATACACCACACATAGACACCACACAAGATCGAACCCATGATTCTCCGATTATGGGTTCAGTGCTCTACCACTAGACCACGCTTTCCATCAAAAAGTCCTAAATCATGTAAAGTACTATCCTAGACTCAAATTAAAATGTCCCCAAAATGGGGTCAAAAGTATCCCTTTTACTACTTTTTGCCCCCTGAAGTTGGGAACCCCCACTTTCAGCATGAATAAAAGTAAATTTCACCAATTTTGCTTTCCACACAGTTTCTTTGATAAAATAGTCAGTCACAGAAACATAATTTTAATTTTTATTGACACAAACATAATAAACCTATATTTTATTGTGATAATTTGCCAGTTTGACATTTTCATCCAATCGAAATTTAGCTTACTATAAAACTATATACCCTGAACAACCCTATACTATTTTCAGCCGATCAGAGAGCTTCTCTCAATGGTGGTAGCTGATCATATGTTTCATATAACCAACGATGAAAACAAAGCAACGCCGATTCCACTAGAGACCAGTCCTTATTCTTTCATACACGTCCAGCGGCACCTGTCGTCATAACTGACAATGCCAACTGTGTATTTCGCATTGTTACATACGCCTAAGTGCGTTGTACAACCTGTTTATTGCATAGTTTAACGTTTCGAATCCCTTTGAAACACGCCATTATGCTGAACTCGTTTTATTATGTCAGGAAGTATGTAACTTTTACAATTATAGGATATAGTACGATAGAAAAATAGCAAAGTTACAAAGGTGAACTATTTCATTTCCCACAAAGAACTAAGAAGAAAGAAACTTTTACACCCATTTCACAAAGAAAAAACGACAAATTACAAACTAAGAGTTATGGCGGGGATACCCTTCCATAAACTGATACACTCAGAGGACTTTCAATATATGGTTTGAAAAGCGTTTCAATAATATACTGACACTGTAACATTTCAGTAATAGAGCTTTCTACGAAATCTATATTTTTTCTGCAGATTTGTTATTTTTAGGAAAAGAGCTTTCAGGACTAGAAAGAAAAGGAATTTTATACCCGAATCTTTTAGCATCTAAAATATCAGAATTTGCTCCGATATGTTTCCAGTAACTAATTTTGCTTTTCATTTTTCCTTTAAGATTTGACTGTCTTGAATCTGAAGACATAGAAAATGTCCTTTCTTGTAATTCAAAGAACTGATCATGTTCAAACAGAGCCAAATTATACTTACATTTATTGGCACTCAAGGGAATTGAAATTCTTCTGCTTTCTGATGATGGCATAGTGAATCTTGTCGTGCTGTTCGAAAACGTGCAGTCTGCTCTGAAATGCCCCGTCCTTCCACAGCTGAAGCAGACGTCTCTTGGATTTGCTGTACGTTTTGGACGAAAGGAATACTCTCTTGAATTCCCAGGATTGGCGGGAACTGATTGACCACGTGACGAGAATGAAGAGTTGTTTCCGGCAGGTGCCTTCTTGCCGTCATACAGAGAAACCCGCATGAAATCAGATAAAGAGTGTGAAGAAGCAAACTATTTAGTGTGAGAAGTTTTAAGTTTTTTGATTCTGTGCTTTTCAACTTTTTTTCGTCTTCACTATCACTTCCAAGAGAGTGGGTCTGGTACTCTCTTACGGTGAACCAGCCCCCAAGGGATTTATCAGCTACCTTAATGATCTTATTCTTGTAATTGATTTTCTTAACTAGATCCAAAGCCGTCTGCCTGACAATATTTGTGTCTGCAGCACGTGATACAATATTCTCTAATCCTAATTTTATCTCCAATTTAAAGACAAACTGATGCTTTTGTCTTTAGACGTTGTTGTTATAGACTTATTTGCTATTTCGTTTTTCAAATCTCCTATTTGCGAGTCTAAATATGTTCGGTAAAGATCAAAAGCTTCAAATCTTTTCCCCCTGAGGGCTTACCTTGCGTCGTAGCCGACGAAGCACTTCTAGATTTACCTGTATGTTCTGTGTTGGGATTCCCAGCATGTCGCAAGGAACTCTGTTCGTTGAATAAACTTCTCGATTCGCAATCTTCTGAATTTACAATTAAATCTGAACCACGAGGTTGTGAATTTTCTTCGGTCATCGTAATACTACAAAGTGATGTGTACTCTGCCTTGTCGAACTGTCGAATGACGCGATATAGTATCAAGTCAGTTTAAAGACGTTTCTGCGGGTTGTTACTGCGCATCGCTACGCGCATAATTCCTTTCTGTTACTTTCAGTTTCGCGGTCTAATGTTGCCGTTTGGTTAATTAAAAGTCGAGTCGCATTAGGATATTTACAAAGCGAAGTATTTTCATTTCGAGATGTCAGAAATGTAAATTTTACAAGGAAGCGATCGAAAAGCACAGAAGATTATATTGTTTTTCGTTCTAAACCACCAGAAGTGCTTGTACATAACGAAGTCGAAGAAACAACTACGAAAATATAACCAATACTCGTAGTGGTAACATTTCGGATAACTCATTTTTTGGATATGGATCATTTGTGAATTTGTTCCAAAGCGCTGAATACATAATGAATTTACCTAAAACAATAGTATTCATACCGGGATGGAGACAAGGAAGAATAAATCTTGAATTTTGACATTTAGCTGACCTGATGCATGTAAAAGTTTGGTATTGAAGGACACTATGGAAGACACTTATATGGGTCAACGTTATACATAAACTGTATATGTGGAAGTATAAGAACAGTGGAAACAAACAAGACACATCGATTAAACAGGAAAAGTCCAATATCATTTGACATCAACACAAAGCAATTGAGTATAAGGTTAGTTGATGCTTTATCATAACTCACTGATCAATATTAATGTATCACATAAAATGATAACTTACTTTATGATTTCTAGAGATGAACAACTATAAAAAGTGATTCATTGGTTGAATATTTACATCATTTTCATGCCATCGAGGGCTAACAGATGATCACCTAACCGCTGTTTCCTGGAATTAACCATTATTTGAGCACACCCCATCTCCGCAAGTAACTGATAGCTTTCCAACTTGAATCAGTGGTGAGAGACGATTGATAAAGATACATAATGCTGTATATCTATCATCCTGGAGACTGTTGCCAGGCGGGGATTCGAACAGTATTCTTACATTGAGTAAATGTTAAAAATAAATTTATACACCGTCATGTTCTGTGTTTCCTGTTAAACAGAAAATTGTTACATGAATTAAGAAAATAAAAAACTATTCAACACATTTCAAGAATGCTAAACAGAGGCTCAGGTTTCAGATGGATTGAGTTGTCGGTGCTTTAAATACCTGTAGTGGTTTCATTAACTATGAAGAGACAATCACTATCGTGACATAGACAACGTGTACAGAAACACTAAATGAAAGAGTGACAATCATCAAAAGGGGCCAATGGTAATTATTAATGTAATTTAAACGTTTCAGCTTATTTCTACTATTGATTACAACAAAATAATCATGAGCACAACAGATGATCTGAGGGGGATCAAACCTGTGACTACTTGTTTGGCACACCCAATATCCGTGCAAATAACTGACAACTTTCCCACCTGAATCAGTGATTAAAGATGAATGAACATGAGACACAATGTTGAAATTTGCATATATTAAAAAATGACAGACGGGCCAAGTGGGGATTTGAGCTTGCAACCCCTTGACTGCTTGTTACATAACATAACAGTTTCATTCAGTAAAAAAATGTCCACATACATGCTACTATATAACCATAAGATTTTGTTCAATGGTTTGAACATAGATATCATAAAAGGAATTGCTGCTCAGTTATAGCTCTTGAGTTGTCAAACTATACCCATATATTGTGCTGTTTTATTAAAATGCATTGTCGTTTTTTGAGCCAGACCGGTGAGCTCAGTCAGTAGAGCACGATACTTCTAGCTCAGGGTTGAGAGTTTGATACCTGAGGCTGGCTAACTTACAGTGCCAACTGTCATTCAGATGGGACTTTAAACTGAGGACTTTTATGATGATGCTATACACCAAGCAAAAGAATCAGGTGAAACATATGATTAGGTTTCTATGATATTTGTTTCCTGCACTATCCCCCACAAACCTAAAAAGTCTAAACTGTTCACTCTTCTGGGTGCATCACCCAAATGGGAAACTGGTGATGATGTAAATTAAGCTTACATACAAACAAACATTGTCATTTATTTCTTTATCTCATATAAGCTTCCTTTAATTTTCAGTGATGAAGTCAGTCAAGTAGTAGTCCAGGACCAGGCCAATTTATTACAATATGTGTTGCCAGAAGAATGGATTGTGACAGTAAATCATATACTGGGACCATGTTAACAAAAAGTATTCGAAAAACATATGATGTTTTTCCAGAAGACTAGGAAATGCACATATTATGAAAAATTAAGAACAATCACTACCAGTTCACCAGGCAGTGTTCTAAAATTGTAATGACAATTCAAAGATTAAAGTTGGAAGTAGCCCAGTACAGGAATAAAAATTTCAAGTTAATGTAATAATAATGGATGACGGTGCGACTACTATAGCCAAGATAAATACGAGAAAAAAATACTTGAATGGACTCGTAGATAAAACTCTGAAGATATTATGTTGAGTAGCAGGTCACTGGTGATCCAACCTTGATTGACAGTACATGGTTTTACCACTAGGCCTCTAACATTTCAAACTTTTACAACTATTGATGTATAAAAGCAGTTTAACAGTAATTACATTATAAATTACAAATATTATAATTGCTATTTAGTGCATCATTTAGAAATATGAAAGTTACTTCTGCAATGAAATTCATTTAAATAAATTTACAACAGATAATTTTCACAATTTTGACAATTTAAGGCCATTTTATGAAAAGGGAAGTTAACATTTAGCACTGTAGCTTGATAACAAGCAAGGTGACATGTATTTTTATTTTATTTCATGATATTGTTTGTTGTTGTGCTTCTTTGTAGAAAGAATGAAACAATTCTCCACGAGAACATTTTTTTTTATTGAATTGGTGTGAAAATGCATCGATTGCGGCCATTTTATGAAAAGGGGAGGTAACATTTAGCACTGTAACTTTGTAACAAGCATGGTGAGGTGACCTGTATTTTTTATTTTATTTTCTGATATAGTTTGTAATAATGCCTCTTTGTAGAAAGTTTAACAATTCTCCGCATTAGAACTTTTTTTATTATTGAATTAGTGTCAAAATGCGTCATTTACGGCCATTATATGAAAAGGGAGGTAACATTTAGCTCTCTAAGTTAGTAACAAGCATGGGGACATCTATTTTTTGTTTTATTTTCTGATATAGTTTGGTTTAGTGCCTCTTTGTAGAAAGAATGAAACAATTCTCCGCGTTACAACTTTTTTTATTATTGAATTAGTGTAAAAATGCATCGTTTGCGGCCATTTTATCAAAAAAGGGAGGTAACATTTAGCAATGTAACTTAGTAACAAGTAAGGTAACACATGTTTTTTATTTTACTTTCTGATATAGTTTGTTAAAGTGCCTCTTTGTAGAAAGAATGAAACAATTCTCTGCATTAGAACTTTTTTTATTATTGAATTAGTGTCAAAATGCATCGTTTACGGCCATTTTATGAAAAGGGAGGTAACATTAAGCACTGTAACTTAGTAACAAGCATGGGGACATATATTTTGTATTTTATTTTCTGATATAGTTTGTTATGGTGTCCTCTTTGTAGAAAGAATGAAACAATTAACCGCGTTAGAACTTTTTTGTTATTTTTAAATTAGTGTAAAAATACATCGTTAACGGCTAATTCTATAATCGTAGAAATTTATGAAAATTACTGTATGAAATGTGAAACTCAAAAGAGCATCATGACTTTTTCTGTTTTAGATACTTTATCTTTTGTTACATGAGTGACAACAATATTTTGTTGAAATATATATATCACTTTGTTAGTAAATTAAACAAGATTTATAACATACACCAATTTGCTGTTTTTTCTTTAAAAAATGTAAAACGGTGTAGTTTAAAAATAGTCATAGCAAAAAAACAAGCATGGGGACCTATATTTTTTTTTAGTTTTTTAAACTTGTCTTACTTCAAAGTACTTGTGTGCAAAATTTAAAAAAAATCTCCGCGCTAGAACTTACTCGAAGAAACGTCTTTAAACGCACAAGAAAAATTTCCCACCTATATGCTTGACTGAACATCTTAGTTCAATCAATAAATGTGACCTCTATATAACAACTTCCAACCCGAAGATAAACAGATTTATGAATTCAAAATGGCATAAAAAACAACTATCATATATCATTAATTTTACGGATTAATTGCTATTCTTAGTACCATTTCAGTATTTCTAGTGATATATATTCCAATAATGCATGTACTGTTTTTCCGTTTCAAACTAAAAGGACAAATTGCTTGAAATTTAAGGTACTGATGAAAGTAAAGGAATGAATTGTATGTATGCTTTCTTACGGTGCACAACATATAATTGTTATATGATGTTACCTGTAAGCTCACTATCGATGCATAAAAATAACAAATTAACATACATACAGTCAAACCTGTCTTAAGCAGCCAGTTAAGAGAAGGGGCAGAAATGGCCTTTTAAGACAGGTTGTTGCTTAATACAGGTTAATTTGTTCTGAATACATAGAAATAAGAAATAGCAAATACGGCTGCTTAAGACAAGTGGCTGCTTAATAGAGGTGGCACCTAACACAGGTTTGACTGTATTTAACAATGAACATTAACAAATGAATTTGCATAATTAACCAAACGCATAGTACCTGCAAAACTGCATAGTTACAGCAAACTAAATTTAACACAAAGTCTGTCGTTTCTTACGAGATTCCTGAACTGAAACGCTTGTTTACTGTCGATCGCTTGTATTGGCAACCTGAAACCAAAAATGGAAGGACAATCTAACCGTAGTAAGAAAGTAAAGGAAGTTCATTTTAATCACTGGCTGTAATTGGATATCTTTTTTAAAAAAATACCTTCGATCAGGCAGGTAACACCTCATCGTCGGATACTCCCGGATGTCAAGTCTGATATTTATCATCCACCACACGTGGGGAAATACGCCAGCTTCCCATCGTTTTCTTAACAGAATAGAATAATAAAGTACAACTAAAACTACGATTGGATATACTTCCCTTAATAAAACGTTAAGGAACCAATCATATGGTTGCATTACGGATTGGCAGCAACGACGCAAAGTATGCGCAATATCCAACGTATATGAATTATTTATATATGAATGGAAGATATCGTAATGGATTACCGGCTGTGGTAACACTTCGAAGGCTTCACGATCTCCGTGTCACAATTTGCATGAACGCAGTTATCTCAAATCAGTGACAATCTACTGGATTTGGTTACTGTTTCTAACAAAACTTAAAGAAAACTCCTTATTCATACGTGTCACATGACTGGTACTTAGCATTAGTACATTGCAAATAAGCTGTCACAAAAACTAACTCAATGCTATGTGTATTTGAACATAGCATTAAAGGGGTCATATTAAAGGCGGATCCTCCAGAATGTATACGGTACATATAACATAGTTATAATAATTGTTGCATTTAAATTGCTCTTTAGCGGCTCCAAGGAGGGTTTTTTAAAAAAACTATTCCTCGGTTAATCGCCTATTACGTGTATTTAATTAGTGTCTATTTTTCGTCACATTATTTTAGGCACAACAGTCGCTACGGTGACAGCGACGGACGCCGACGTTAGTTCATCATTGACCTTTACTATCCCAGGTATGTAACTCATATATATGATATCACAGTTAGATAGTAAGTTATAGTTAATCTTCAATCACAGACCAGGAACTAATTTATAGATAATCTTCATTCACTGATAGGTACTAATATACAGATAATCTTAAATCACTGGTAAGTACTAATATATAGATATACTTAAAATACCAGTAGATACTAATATATTCGGATATTCTTTAGTAACAGATAGATACTAATTTATAGGTAATCTTCAGTTACTGGTAGGTACTATATATTCTAATATCACCAGTTGGTACTAATAATTAAATATTCTTCAATAACAGATAGGTACCAATATATAGATATTCTTCAATAACAGATGGTTACTACAATATAGATACTCTTCAATTACTGGTAGTTACTAATCTAAAAATATTCTTCAATAACAGATAGGTACTAAAATATAGATATTCTTCAATAAAAGATATGTTCTAATATATAGATATTCTTCAATAACAGATAGGTTGAAGTATATAGATATTCTTCAATCGCAGTTAGGTACTTATGTTTAGATAATATTCAATCGCAGGTAGGTACACATATATAGATATTCTTTATTCAGCGATAATATATAAAGATTATCTTCAATCACAGGTAGGTACTAATGTTTAGATAATCTTCAATCGCAGGTAGGTACAAATGTATGGATATTCTTTATTCAGAGATAATATATAAAGATAATCTTCAATCTCAAGTAGGTACTTATGTATAGAAAATATTCAACCGCAGGTAGGTACTTACACATAGATAATCTTCAATCGCATGTAAGTGCTACTGTTTAGATAATCTTTAATCGCAGATAAGTATTAATGTATATATATATATATTCTTTAATCACATAAGATATATTTTTCAATCGTAGGTAGGTACTAACACATAGATAATCTTCAATCACAGGTAGGTACTAATGTATAGATTTTTTTCAATCGCAGGAAAATACTAATGTATAGATATTCTGTAATCGAAGAGAGGTACTTACACATAAATAATCTTCAATCACAAGTAGGTACTAATGTATAGATAATCTTCAATCACAGGAAGGTACAAATGTATAGATAATCTTCAATCACAGTTAGGTACTAATGTATAAATAATCTTAAATTACAGGTAGGTACTAATGTATAAATAATCTTAAATTACAGGTAGGTACTAATGTATAGATGTTCTTAAATCACAGATATATTCTAATGTAGATATATTCTTCATCGCAGGTAGGTACACATGTATAATTAATCTTCAGTCACAGGTAGGTACTAATGTATAGATAATCTTCAATCACAGGTAGGTACTTATCTTCAATCACAGGTAGGTACTAATGTATAAATAATCTTTAATCGCAGGTGGGTACTTATGTAGAGATATCCTTCAATCGTAGGTAGGTACTAATGTATACATAATCTTTAATCGCAGGAAAGTATTAATGTATAGATAATCTTCAATCGCAGAAAAGTACTAATGTATAGATATTCTTCAGTCGCAGGTAGGTACTAATGTATAGATAATCTTCAATCGCAGGTAGGTACTAATGTAAAGATATTCTTAAATCGCAGGTAAGTACTAATGTATATACAATCACAGGTAGGTACTTATGTATAGATATTCTTCAATCGCATGAAAGTACTAATGTATAGCTATTCTTTAATCATAGATAGGTACTTATGTATAGATAATCTCTAATCAAAGGTAGGTACTAATGTATAGATAATCTTTAATTGCAGGGAAGTACTAATGTATAGAAATTCTTCAATCGCAGGAAAGTATTAATGTATAGATATTCTTTTAAGCAGGAAAGTACTAATGTATAGATAATCTCCAATCACAGGTAGGTACTAACGTATAGATAATCTTCAAAAGCAGATAGGTACTACTGTATAGATAATCTTCAAACAGGTAGGTACTGATGTATTTATCTTCAACCGCAGGAAAATACTAATGTATAAATAATCTTCAATCGCAGGAAAGTACTAATGTATAGATATTCTTCATTCGCAGGGAAGTACTTATGTATAGATATTCTTTAATCGCATGAAAGTACTAATGTATAGCTATTTTTTAATCATAGATAGGTACTTATGTATAGATAATCTCTAATCACAGGTAGGTAATAATGTATAGATAATATTTAATCACAGGTAGGTACTGATGTATTTATAATCTTCAACCGCAGGAAAATACTAATGTATAAATAATCTTCAATCGCAAGAAAGTACTAATGTATAGATATTTTTCATTCGCAGGGAAGTACTAATATATAGATATTCTTTAATCGCATGAAAGTACTAATGTATAGCTATTCTTAAATCATAGATAGGTACTTCTGTATAGATAATCTCTAATCACAGGTAGGTAATAATGTATAGATAATCTTTAATTGCAGGGAAGTACTAATGTGTAGATATTCTTCAATCGCAGGAAAGTACTTATGTAAAGATAATCTCTAATCACAGGTAGGTAATAGTGTATAGATAATCTTTAATTGTAGGAAAGTACTAATGTATAGATATTCTTTAATCATAGATAGGTACTCAGTATAGATAATCTCTTATCACAGGTAGGTACTAATGTATAGATAATCTTCAATCGCAGGTAAGTACTAATGTATAAATATTCTTCAATCGCATGAAAGTACTAATGTATAGCTATTCTTTAATCATAGATAGGTACTTATGTATATATAATCTCTAATCACAGGTAGGTAATAATGTATAGATAATCTTTAATTGCAGGGAAGTACTAATGTGTAAATATTCTTCAATCGCAGGAAAGTACTTATGTAAAGATAATCTCTAATCACAGGTAGGTAATAATGTATTGATAATCTTTAATTGCAGGAAAGTACTAATGTATAGATATTCTTTAATCGCAGGAAAATACTAATGTATAGATAATCTCCAAACACAGGTAGGTACTTATGTATAGATACTTTTCAACGCAGGAAAGTACTTATGTGTAGATATTCTTTAATTGCAGGAAAGTACTAATATATAGATATTCTTCGATCGCAGGAAAGTACTAATGTATAGATGATCTCCAATCACAGGTAGGTACTTATGTATAGATAATCTTCAATCGCAGGAACGTACTAATGTGTAGATATTCTTCAATCGCAGGAAAGAACTAATGTATAGATAGTCTTCAATCACAGCTATTGAGTGATTTTGTCAAAAGTTAATAACCTCTCGTATCGATATATATTATGTTGTGTTATAAAAATTATATTTATTATTATACACTTAAAATAGCTTAACCAATAAGCTTTGGGAATTTGTACCACGTGACTGTACATAGGAAATTGTTATTGTACTATTCAAACCGGAAGCGTTCCAAAATTCAGGAGGAGTTTTTCGTATTCGATTCGACCGACCAAAAAATTGGCAATAATTTCGTATTGAACGATAACTATAACTATTCCGCATATCTCAGATATAACAAATAAGAGAAATCACCAAGGCACTACTAATTAAAAGTGTATAGTTTAAAATGCAACAACAATCAACATAAGTATATGGAAGAAATTGGAGTTTGTATTATTCCAAAATATATCATATAAAAATATATATATATAACGGTGATAAGGGAACTATATTTACAATAATATATCTATTTAAAAGAACCAACTTTAATTTATCAAATGTGATATACATCAACTACATGTTGCTGTGGGGTTTTTTTCAAGTTACTTTCGTATCTTTAATAAATTGAGCATTTATTAAAATAGATTATGTTACAACTTTATTTCTATAAATTTTAATTTGTTATTGTGTTTCATATGAAAAGAACTCGAGATCAATAATAAAAAGGTCATTATACAGTTCACTGTCCACTATCTATTTTTTGTACTCGTCAATGTTGTGGTGAAACTATGTATTGGTCTCGTCCGATACAGTTTTTTACCACAACATTGACTCGTACAATATAAATCCATATTATACAGTGAACTTTATAATAAACTTATATAATCACCCAATATGATCGTTTATCACATAATTTACGGTGTAATAAACCCATGACATAGTTTTGATATTAACCTTGTGTAATATCACTTCCAATTCATCGCTCGGTGTTTTCCGTATAACTCGGCTTTCGTACGTAAATTACCGAAATACTTTCGGGCTTGCCTGAATATATAAATGACGTCAATTATCATGTTTAAATGACGTTATTTTGAGACGTTACGTGATACAATGACTCGCGGAAACAAATATGCTCGATTTTTTTCTTGTTCCTTATGAGAAGATATGTTGAATAAATAGTAGTTGTTTACTTTTCCGAGTTATGTAAAAAACAGATCTTACATTCGTGCTCAGTTATTATTGAATTTATCAAACTCGTTGGGAAAAATGAGAGCATCGCATAGTTTATGTTTTCCAACTCGTTCAACCAATTCAATAATAAAACAGCACTAATGTAACAACATCTATATACATTTCACTGTCTATATATTCATAAAACAATGTTATGTTTTCAGTGGGTAATACTGGTAACACGTTTGCTGTTAGCAATAACGGAGAGATAACAGTAAGTGTGCCAGCTAACATTGATTCAACCACTACGTCGTCATACACCCTAACTGTGCGTGCATCTGATGGACCCAATACCGCCGATGCTATGGTCACTATAACGGTCTTAGGTATGTATTTATGTTGGTTGGCAGGCTACCTGCCTGTCCTGCCGTCCTGCCTGTCTGGGCATGCATATTTAAGCAAGTGTACCAGTTTACATCCATTTTGTATATTGATCCAATAATTTTACTCCGATACAGACTAAATATGGAGAAAAAAGTTGGGTAAATAGTAAATAGGATAATATAAGTATTCATTGAATGTAATATCTTAGTAACTTATCAGATATTTCATTTATAAGTACGTATAGTTCATACAAAGTGGCCTCATTTTATCTTATCGTCATGTTCGTTCAGAAAAAATAAGTTTAGGACATTTTCTGCGTTCTGGGAGCATTTTAAAGATAAATAATGATCCATTCGCCAGATTACTTTTTAAATTAGTTGATATGCAACAAACCGTATTCTTGCAGGATTGTCATAAATTGTTTTCATACATAAAGAAGTTTGATATTTTAATAAACTATAAAAACATTACCCCATCGCAAAACATCTTATTTATTAGAATGTAAAAATAAATCTTTAAAAATAGTTTA
>CM055904.1:31929188-31936688 GCA_029582155.1 Panopea generosa | reverse complement strand
GGAGGGGGAAGATTAGTCAGACCACGTCCTGCATTCTATAGTAATGGAAAGTTAGACTGCTAACTGACTAAATTTACAGGGACAACAACACTGTCACCAATTACAGTTACAAATACCGACTTTGTGTGGGCATTTTCTATATTAAGTGCATTTTTATACATAAGGAAAAATTTACAAAAACATTTATCTGGAAACCTTTTAAACGTGTCAGAGTAAAGAAATGCCTGTATTTTGTTAAATGCCTTGCAAACAATCAGCATTGAGTATGTTTTATGATGATTACAGTACCGTCTAGACGGACCCGCTAAGCTTAGTCGGTTTGACCTTTAAATAAGGACCCGTGCGTTCGAGTCCCCGCCCGGCCACTCTTTCCGTGTTAATTGTTATACGACATTGCGTCTCATTGGGATACGTCTATAGATATACAGAGTGTGGCCGGGAGGGGATTCGAACGCACGACCATTGGTTTGATAGTCAATCGCGCTTCCGTCTTAGCCCGGAGTGGTGGTTATAATATGATGATATTGATATGATATTTATAATGACAGTTGTGTTGTTAGTGATTCGACTATGCGATGATTCTGTTAATACAGTTGACTGTGATAATTATAGTGCTGCTACATCTGTTGCTACTGATATTGATTAAATAAATTATGCTGTTGTTGCTGCATAAAATAACGATTGATGATGATTGATGGTGATGATTGATGATGATGATGATGATAATGATGTTGAGATAATAATGTCATGATAATGATGATGTAGCAGTAGTTGTAGTAGTAGTAGTAGTAGTAGTAGTAAAAGTTTTAGAAGCAGCAGCAGTATCAATAATAGTAATTGTAGAAGTAGTACTGGTAGTAGCTGCAGCAATATGTGTAGCAGTATTAGAAGCAGCAACAGTAATAGTAGTAGTAGTAGTAGAAGTAGTTTTAGTAGTATTAGTAATTGTAGTAGTAGTAGTAGTAGTAGTAGTAGTAGCAGTAGCAGTAGTAGTAGTTGTGGTGGTGGTAGTAGGAATAGCAATTCTCAGAAGATAATTACAACACAAATTATTATTAATAACTCGATCTTCTTTTATGAAGCAACTTAGTATAATAAATTATATATTTGAATGGTTAGATTTACGTCGTAAGTAAATATTAATTGAACAGATTTGAATATTATGTATTTATTAGTTGTTTGACAAATAGTTTATCCATTCGATAGTTATGAACTTTTTCATCTATCGATCCTTGTAAACTAGTTTGATATTAGGTAGCGTACAATTCGAATACCATGGGAATATGTAGTTTATAGACATATGTATCTATTTGTTTACAATATATGGAATTAAATGTGTATTTTTGTTTTTATGGTTATATTTTTTGTTGAACACGTATTGGCCGTAACGGACAAATACACATGGTGAATTGAGGAAACTTAGACCTATATTTCATAATCTATTATATAATTATATACGTTGATAAAATGTTTTTTTACCTCGTGTGTTTTTATTTACTATTTATCAATACAAAATAACTTGAATTAGGAAATTAAGTGTATTAATTTATTATTAAGTTCCAATTCGGCTACTGCGTTAACCTTCGATCTGTCTCATTACATAAAATATGCCTGTCATTTATCGAGGCCATGTGTTAACTGATGTGTATTAAATAGTCTCCAGTAAGCATCAGCTCTTTTAAGGAAGTATATTAAAAATAAGCTTATAAAAACAATATTTCAGTTTTCTAATAGATATATATCTACTTATAATTTGTATTTTAATCAAGTGAATTTGCGATATCAGCGTATTCATACCTTTCATCCCGACTCTTTCGACACGCCTCTCTAATCCTGTGCTGTTTACACAGCATTGTAACGAAAACTCGCAACACAAACTAAACTATCCAAAATTACCCCATGTTTGCGATAGGCATCGATAGTCGCGTGATTGCAAGTTGATGTCATTAATTAAAACACATGTTCTTTCAAAGTTTCATGTTTGGTTTTAAATTTGTACACACTAGCTGGGTACCTAATTTAGAGACGTAAAACATTTAATTATATCAAATAAAAATTCAACTATTTACCTTGCCCAATATTCTTATTGTTTCAATATAATTTTTTTTATATGTACACGTATGTTAATTATACCGTTATATGGAATTGTAAATATACACATACAGAGAAGTTTCTGAAATAAGCAAACATTGTCGGTATACGGACAAAAGCCCCCCCCCCCCCCCCCCCCCCCCCCCCGGACATAAGCCCCCCCCCCCGGACATAAGCCCCCTCCAACAGGTAGGGCGGACATAAGCCCCCTCGATGTTTTTGCAAGGCGGACATAAGCCCCCTCGGCTAATCTCAAGGGGCGGACATAAGCCCCCTCGACCATTTTAGCAGGGCGGACAAAAGCCCCCTCGATCCCAAAAAATATAGGGCGGACATAAGCCCCCTTACCTCGTGTACAGAGCGGACAAAAGCCCCCCTCAATCCGTATAAAATAAAATAAACTGTTTGCCAAAATAGCGTATCAGACACAGCGTCACAGACGACACACCTAATGCACAAGTTATAATAATAATTATTATCGGTAATTTTTTCCCCATTGAAGCCTTTATTTTTGTTGAAAACAGCTTCAATTTACTTACGTGAAAATAGTCAGACAAAATTAAGAAAGAGGTTAAATAAAGACTAACAGGGAAACCTCCTATCAGACACAACGTCTCTTTTGACGACATACCTAATGCACAAGTACGAATAACAATTATTACCTTACTCTTCCACTGATCGCCGACTGCAGTTTGTAAAGCTTGTGTCTGGCAGCGAAAGGGTTAATACGTAAATTTTGCAAACAGATTGGATCCAGATCAGATCTAAGTTGTATATTTAATTATAATAACGTGACAGTTTGCATTAACCGTCAACAACAAACATCTCCTTATCTAATTATCAATTATGGTGTTCATACAATAATAAGTTATTATAACACACATTAAAGGTGAAAGATAACTTTATTCAGTCAAACAAAATTCCAGCATTTATAATATGATCGCATGTTTACAAACTTACAATTATCAACAACAACATAACATTAACTTTAATCACCCAGGATTTGTACAACATCGGGATAATTACGGTGTAACTAATCAAAATCATGATAGCCGAGTAGTGGCTTGATCAGGGTCTGCTCTGTTTGCAGTAGTAGTGCGGATCGTTCAAAGTTATAATTTATTAACCTTATTGTTGGGGCTTGTAAACGCTTTCATCGCCAGACATAAAAAAAAATAATGGGAAAAGGCGCCGAGTAGGGTTAAGTTTAATGATAAAAACAGAGTGTGCATTAGGTATGTCGTCAATAAATGACGTTGCGCATTGAGAGTTATAACGAGTACTCTCCCTTGCTTTAAACCAAATATACGCTATTCTTTTTTTTAAGACATGTTTAACCATTATTGATTCGGAAATTGTTAAGAAGATAAACATTTGAGCAGACCTATGACCAAAAACAAAGGTGAAGGGGGGTTTATCAACTATATTACTCTAGGAAAGGGGGCTTTTGTCCGCCCTGCTTAAATAGTCGAGGGGGCTTTTGTCCGCCCCAAAAAATTAGACGAGGGGGCTTATGTCCGCCTTGCAAAAACATCGAGGGGGCTTATGTCCGCCCTACCGGTTTGAGGGGGCTTATGTCCGGGGGGGCTTTTGTCCGGGGGGGGGCTTTTGTCCGCGAATCAACATTGTCATGATGGAATTGCTATTAACAGGAGAATGTAAAGTTTTCGATATACCGCGATTTCAAAATAAAAAAGTACCAACTGAATGATAACCGAGAACTACTAATCATAAACTCAGCTGGTATTCATTGCACAAAATTGCATAATAATTAAGCGTTAATCGAAACACACATTAACATATTGATCAAGTGAAACTGAAAAACGGTATGCATGCACATAACACAAACTGAAACGGTAAAACGCTGCGCATGCGCAGAATATAAATGGATAAACGGTGCGCATGTGCATAAGCACCCTAAACCGTTAGTTTCCAAACGAACCAACGAACTAACGCATCACAAACGTGGTCGAAACGGCGATGAAACGTAAAAACTCGATAATAAAACGGTTCCCGTACTGTATTTGGTATTTCAAATCTGCCGAAACCGGAGGCGTAGTTTGTCTATATATATATAAACTTTGTCTGGGAAATCGAAAAATAAAAATATGAAAAAATCGGAACCTAATGGGGTAACCTATAAACAGTGTAACACCCATTGCATGAAAATATATAATTATATATATATGTAGGCACAATTGAAGGGGGTTCGGGGATATGCCCCTACCCCGAATTTTGTTTCAACTAGACTTTCGTCGGTGCGTTCTGGCGTATATTTCTTATGTTTTTAGGGACCTCATTATCTTTAATATCAACCTTTTATTCACTGTTTTGTAACCAAATAAATTGATTATTAATGTAATGTTTTAAGGTTTGTTCACTTAATACAGGGAAAATGCAATAGCATTATGTATCATGGTTTTAAGTGGCTACTATTTTCATGCAATGGGTGTTACACTGTTTATAGATTACCCCATCAGGTTCCGATTTTTCGTGTTTTTATTTTTCGATTTCCCAGACAAATTATTGGCACGTACCTACATTGTCTATAGGAAGCTAAGCCCCTGGAAACGTGATAAATACAATTTTAATCTGAGTGCTGATAATGAAATGGAATCATATTTCAATGTATGTTAAAATACTGAAATGGAATCATATTTCAATGTTAAAATAATAAAATGGAATCATATTTCAATGTTAAAATCATACTCGTCAGAATACTTAATGCTTTTACATAGTAAGTAGATTGCAAATAAAACGGCGCCTCGTTTTCTAATTGTCAATCTTAGTTTATAACAAATACAAGGCTTTTTTATTCTAGCTGATCCATGTTCACCAAATCCATGCCAAAATTCAGGCACGTGTGCATCTTCCGGATCAACCTACACGTGTACATGTGCATCAGGTTGGACGGGTACAAATTGTGACGCAGGTAACTGTTTTCCTTCATATAAATATATTTTAAATATGCAAGAATATGAGTATTAATTTTGATATTAAAATATTAAGGAGTGAACCCATATGACATGTCTTTGTTTTAATTGTCATTATTACGTTATAATAATATAATGGCCGTTGCGCTTTGTAGATAAAGCTACGTTAACGCTCATGAAAATATTTCTACCTCACAACCACGTTGGTATATTGAAACATATGGGAACGGTTTTTATAAGTTATTGGTGATAAATCAATACAGTTTAGTTGGAACACACGTTGTCGTTTTTATACAAATCGCGTTGGTGATGAAACATGGTGTCAGAAGTTGAGAAAAGGTTAGATTGTGAGACGTACGAGCAACGCGTAAAGTTATTTTCACAAGACATTTAAAGAATAAAAAGGAATCTGATAAATGTATATCGTTTTTGGCCAGGGGCTTGCCCCAAATTGTGACACAGGTGACTGTTTGAAATTATATATATTTACATTTGAAATATGGAACTATCAATATACAAGAATATGAGTATTAGTTTTGATATTAAACAATTAAGACGTGAATCCATATGACATGTCGTTGTTTTAATTTAACTGGCTAAAGGTACGTTATAATTTATAATGGCTGCTGCTCTTAGAAGATCGTGCTGCGTTAACGCTCATTTCTGCCTCTAAACGTATGGGAACGGTATTTATAACTAATTTGTGACAATTCAATAAAGTTTAGTTAAAACATACGTCGTCGTTGTTATACAAATCATATTGATGATGAAGCACGGTGTCAGAAGTTGACAAAAAGTGAGATTGTGAGAGTAATATTATGGTCCGTGAACCCACTCTCTAACAATATTTTTTATTGAATTAACAGGAATTCCAAAGCCCACATTTCTAAATTATTGGAAAAGTCAAAGTGGTTCGAGCAACGAGTAATGATAGTTTTCACCCGTTATTTAAAGATTAAAGAGGAACTTTATCAATTTATATTATTTTTGGCCTGAGGCTTGCTCTAAATGCCATTGTGCCAATGCTGCATTTCTGACGATATCCACTTTAGGCTGCCTGCCAACCAAAAAGTGTGAAGTACTCCTCTATAAGAACGAAAATGCGCGGTGAAACATAGTTCAACTCTTGGACTCAACTAAATCGCATTTAAAAATCTTAATATCGTATTTAACAGAAAATACCACGGAAAACGCCATGCAATAAAACTAGCAATATATTGAATAAGCTGTACCAGCAACTGTGGCCTTATAGAGGCATGCTCGTTATAAAGTCGTTGCCATCAAATGAAAAGAGACATGTCCTAATATGTCGCTGTTATTTTATATTTAACATGTCATACATGGATCATTTACTGAACCAAGACATGTCCTAATATGTCGCTGTTATTTTATATTTAACGTGTCATACATGGATCATTTACTTAACAAAGACATGTCCTAATATGTCGTCGTTATTTTATACTTAACGTGTCATACACGGATCATTTACTGCACAAAAACATGTCCTATTATGTCGTTGTTATTTTATATTTAACGTGTCATACATGGATCATTTACTGAACAAAGACATGTTCTGATATGTCGTCGTATTATATATTTAATGTGTCATACATTGCTCATTTACTGAACCAAGACATGTCCTAATATGGCGTTGCTATTTTATATTTAAGGTGTCAAACATGGATCATTTACTGAACAAAGACATGTCCTAATATGTCATTGTTATTTTATATTGAACGTGTCATACATGGATCATTTACTGAACATAAATACTTTGTCCAATTCTTAACGTAAAGTAGTTTGATATTTGAACCATCCAAACGTAATCCATCGACAATGGTTTTTTTTTAATTACAATGTCAAAATAAATCTTTATACATGTTAATAACATAGAACTGTTTCATAACTGATTGCAAGGCATCTCTTTGTCATTCATAGATAAAATATAAATGATTTGGTATTTCAACTCTGCCGAACCATGGGGCTAAGTTTACCTATCGATGTGAAGCACAGTTGTAGTGGGGTCCGGGGCCATGCTTCCACGTTGTTTTTTTCTAATTTTACTTTCGTAGATGTGTTTTGGCGTATATTTCTTATGATTTTAGGGACCTGGTTATCCTTAATACTAACCGTGAATTCACTGTTTTATTACCAAATAAATTGATAATAAATGTAATGTTTTAAGGTTATTTGTTCACTTCAATAAAGGAAAAAAAATGAAGCATCCTTTTGTCTCATGGTTTCAAGTGGCAACTATTTTCATACAACAGGTGTAACAATATTTATAAGTTACTTCCCTCCCCAACTAGGTGGTCGATTTTTATTGTATTTTTGGCAGTTTTATTTTTTCGATTTCTCCCAAAAAAAAAGTGGCACGTGCTTACAGTGCCTATAGGAAGCTAAGCCCCTGGAAACGTTATAAAGACAATTTTAATATGAGTGCTGATAATGAAATGGAATCATATTTCACTGTTAA
>CM055904.1:31734270-31928688 GCA_029582155.1 Panopea generosa | reverse complement strand
CCCCCCCCCCCCCCCCCCCCCCCCCCCCCCCCCCCCCCCCCCCCCCCCCCCCCCCCCCCCCCCCCCCCCCCCCCCCCCATGTAAGCCGGCGTCTAGACAAATATGAATTGTTGAGAATATTGTAGTTAAATATGTATTTAAGCGCAGAAAATTAGTATTTCGATCAATATCAAATGTAATTTTTTAAAAATTTATTCAGCTAATGTATTCCTTTATTTAATTTAGTATTCGTAAATCGGGAAGTCACTCGTGAATTAATCAAATAGTTACGTTTAGCATAAAGTATATGAAAGTTCACTTCCGAAACAGCTAACGCGATCAAACATACCACATGTATAGTCTGCTATGTATCCGCACATAAAAAAACACAATAACTGCTAGGTTGACCAGCTTCTTTTTAAAAGACAGTGCAATGACATCCTATTTTTTTACAAAAGAAATCCTTAAATGCTCATAAATGCATGCATCTATTAAAAATCTGTAAAGGTCACCTTTTAACACCAGTGACGTCTTATTGCAGTATATAATAAGCAAGTTTTTGTTTTACTCATTTTCAGCAAGAAATCACAGCCCCTATGAACTTTTAGAAAAATATTTCAAACCAAATTACATACGACTATTTTTTATAAGTGCAAGAATCTTGCTACCGTGACAAACAAAGGGGCGAAACTCTGTAGTGAGACCTATATTTATTGGCACATATGAAGATGTACATTAACATTAGATAAAGCAATGGGTTATTATCTATATCCGAACAGTTGAAGGCTAAAACACTTCATTTCGGAAATAGAGCCGAACAATTGATTTCAGAATCAGTAACAATTGTATCCTATCAGGTCAACACACTGCAGTACTTACTGTAGACTGGAATGGCAAAACCATACGTGAGCATGCCGATTTCGCGAATGTCGATTATGTATTATGTATTATGAACGATAAGAGTAAATATTATAACTTGCACTTTCATTATTTCTAACAGATAAACAATCAATAAATCACTGAAACATCAAAACGAAAAGAATAGAAATACAACCTTCGGCTTCTAATCGAAAGCCCAAAGATGCAACATCTGCCAAACTGAACATAGATTTGTCATTCTTCATAGGCGGCAGTATCTGGAATGGATATCCCATTAAATATGTTAACATGAAAAGTGAGTTTATATACGACAGTATCTGGAATATATTCAATAGTAAACATGTTGAGATGAAAAGTCAGTTTATATACGGCGGTATCTGGAATTGATTTCCTATTAAACATGTTGAAATTGGAAGTGAGCTTATATATGACAGTCTCTGCAATATATTCAATATTTAACATGTTGAGATGAGAAGTGAGTTTATATACGACAGTATCTGGGATTGATTCAATATGAAACATGTTGAGATGGAAAGTGAGTTTATATACGACAGTATCTGGAATTGATTTCCTATTAAACATGTTGAGATGGGAAGTGAGTTTATATACGACAGTTTCTGGAATGGATTTCCTATCAAATATGTTGAGATGGGAAGTGAGTTTATATACGATGGTATCTGGAATTGATTTCCTATTAAACATGTTGAGATGGGAAGTGAGTTTATATACGACAGTATCTGGAATTGATTTCCTATTAAACATGTTGAGAAGGGAAGTGAGTTTATATACGACAGTATCTTGAAATGATTTCCTATTAAATAGGCTGAGATGAGAAGTGATTTTATATACGACAGTATCTAGAATATATTCAATATTAAACATGTTGAGATGGAAAGTGAGTTTATATACGACAGTATCAGGAATTGATTTCCTATTAAACATGTTGAGATTAGAAGTGAGTTTATATACGACAGTATCTGGAATTGATTTCCTATCAAATATGTTGGGATGTGAAGTGAGTTTATATACGACAGTTTCTGGAATGGATTTCCTATCAAATATGTTGAGATGGGAAGTGAGTTTATATACGATGGTATCTGGAATTGATTTCCTATTAAACATGTTGAGATGGGAAGTGAGTTTATATACGACAGTATCTGGAATTGATTTCCTATCAAATATGTTGAGATGTGAAGTGAGTTTATATACGACAGTTTCTGGAATGGATTTCCTATCAAATATGTTGAGATGGGAAGTGAGTTTATATACGATGGTATCTGGAATTGATTTCCTATTAAACATGTTGAGATGGGAAGTGAGTTTATATACGACAGTATCAGGAATTAATTTCGTATTAAACATGTTGAGATGGGAAGTGAGTTTATATACGACAGTATCTTGAAATGATTTCCTATTAAATAGGCTGAGATGAGAAGTGATTTTATATACGACAGTATCTAGAATATATTCAATATTAAACATGTTGAGATGGAAAGTGAGTTTATATACGACAGTATCTTGAATTGATTTCCTATTAAACATGTTGAGATTAGAAGTGAGTTTATATACGACAGTATCTGGAATTGATTTCCTATCAAATATGTTGAGATGGGAAGTGAGTTTATATACGACAGTTTCTGGAATGGATTTCCTATTAAATATGTTGAGATGGGAAGTGAGTTTATATACGACAGTACCTGGAATTGATTTTCTATTAAACATTTTGAGATTGGAAGTGAGTTTATATACGACAGTACCTGGAATTGATTTCCTATTAAACATTTTGAGATGGGAAGTGAGTTTATATACGACAGTATCAGGAATTGATTTCCTATTATGTATGTTGAGATGGGAAGTGAGTTTATATACGACAGTATCTGGAATTGATTTCCTATTAAATATGTTGAGATGGGAAGTAAGTTTATATACGACAGTATCTCGAATTGATTTCCTATTAAACATGTTGAGATGGGAAGTGAGTATATATACGACAGTATCTGGAATTGATTTCCTATCAAATATGTTGAGATGGGAAGTGAGTTTATATACGACAGTTTCTGGAATGGATTTCCTATTAAATATGTTGAGATGGGAAGTGAGTTTATATACGACAGTACCTGGAATTGATTTCCTATTAAACATTTTGAGATTGGAAGTGAGTTTATATACGACAGTACCTGGAATTGATTTCCTATTAAACATTTTGAGATGGGAAGTGAGTTTATATACGACAGTATCAGGAATTGATTTCCTATTATGTATGTTGAGATGGGAAATGAGTTTATATACGACAGTATCTGGAATTGATTTCCTATTAAACATGTTGAGATGGGAAGTAAGTTTATATACGACAGTATCTGGAATTGATTTCCTATTAAACATGTTGAGATGGGAAGTGAGTATATATACGACAGTATCTGGAATGGATTTCCTATCAAATATGTTGAGATGGGAAGTGAGTTTATATACGACAGTATCAGGAATGGATTTCCTATTATGTATGTTAAGTTGAGGTTAAACCGGCAAAATATTGACAAATTATGTTTAGCGCATTGACCAATGTAATGGATCTTTAATACGCCATTCCTAGTAAGGTAATCCTTTTGATTTAATACAGAATTGGTACAATTGTAATATTTGGCTGAAACTTTGACTATTGGATCAAGTCTGGTGCCAAAATACCGTTATATATCATTAAAACATGTATTTAAAATAGCCATTATTGCCGATGTTTGAATTAGACCCGACTGTTTTGTTCATGTCACTACTTTTCCTACCGTATGCAGCGTCTTATATCCGTTCTTAAAAGCTTATACCACTATAACAAAAATGCACGTTATTTCATGTAAGTTGTATTATATTTATAAGTTTTGAATTAGTCAATGTGGCACGATGATATATTTCGTAAAAAAACGTAAGCAATGAAATAAGACACAAACAAGATCAGGACCCGATTGTTGGAAAGATGGATAAGTTATCCAAGTGGTTAAAGTTACCCCAGGCGTTAAATTAGATATCCTGGTTAAGCTGTTGTTGGATCCAAATTATTCCTGAGGTTAACTAACCGACTGCGGTTAACTTTATCCCATGGATAAAAACATCAACAAATCCCGAAATGCATTTTTTTCTAAAACATTCTAGTGCCTTTTACTATTCCGCTATAAATTGACTATTCTCGTCTGCAAATTGTAAAATAGTAAACAATGAGCTCACCATCTCCGTCAGTTTCTGGGAAAAGGAAAAAGGCAAAAGAATTCTCGCCTAGTGAGGTCTCAGACAGAAAACTGATCACAACATTAAACTAATAGAATGCAGATTTAGCGATACCGTCACCAAAGAAAAGATTCGCAAAATATGGGCGGAGGTCACCACGGACATTCATGCAGTTAGTGCTACCCGAAGGACAGTGGACAAGGTAAAGGAGAAGTGGCGATCAATGAAGAAAGTGGCGAAGAAATAGTTTTCGAAGTAGTTTTCGAAGAGATAGTTTCGGAGATACATCGTATCACAGACATGTACAGGGAATCTGCAGGAATTACGTGGGTGACGCACTACAGTGTGAAACAATAATCCTATCCGGGTGTGTTTCAATATTTGCTGTGTAATCGTTTGATACTGAAGGATGACGCCATTGGCCGATATACATTTAAATACACGTGTATCATCGATTAGCGATGCAACTAATTTGCATATCATAATTACTGATCAGTAAAAATATATTTAAAACACGATTGCTTCAAGTGTAACATATGTATCAGCTGTTATAAGTCCATGGGTTAAAAGTCGGGTTACCAGTTCTAACAGCAATAATGTTGGCCCTCCCATTCAGTTTACAAATAATAATAGTACTATATAAACATTTCCTTTTACTCAGACACAAAATAAAGCTAAACGGTAGTTTAAGTAAACCCGAAACTATGGCTCCCTTCTACAAGTAACTGGCAAACTTTATCTTTTAAAGTTTTGATACTAGCTGGGCTTGAACCCACAACTTCAGTGGAGCTGAGAGGTTAGTGGTCACAACTTCGGTGGTGTTGACAAGTTAGTGGTCACAACTTCGGTGGTGTTGAGAGGGTAGTGGTCACAACTTCGGTGGAGCTGAGAGGTTAGTGGTCACAACTTCGGTGGTGTTGAGAGGTTAGTGGTCACAACTTCGGTGGTGTTGAGAGGTTAGTGGTCACAACTTCGGTGGAGCAGAGAGGTTAGTGGTCACAACTTCGGTGGTGTTGAGAGGTTAGTGGTCACAACTTCGGTGGTGTTGAGAGGTTAGTGGTCACAAATTCGGTGGTGTTGAGAGGTTAGTTGTCACAACTTCGGTGGAGCTGAGAGGTTAGTGGTCACAACTTCGGTGGTGTTGAGAGGTTAGTGGTCACAACTTCGGTTGTGGTGAGAGGTTAGTGGTCACAACTTCAGTGGTGGTAAGAGGTTAGTGGTCACAACTTCGGTGGTGGTGGTGAGAGGTTAGTGGACACAACTTCGGTTGTGGTGAGAGGTTAGTGGTCACAACTTCAGTGGTGGTAAGAGGTTAGTGGTCACAACTTCGGTGGTGGTGGTGAGAGGTTAGTGGACACAACTTCGGTGGTGGTGAGAGGTTAATGGTCACAACTTCGGTGGTGGTGGTGAGAAGTTAGTGGTCCCAACTTCGGTGGTGGTGGTGAGAGGTTAGTGGTCACAACTTCAGTGGTGGTGAGAGGTTAATGGTCACAACTTCGGTGGTGTTGAGAGGTTAGTGGTCACAACTTCGGTGGTGGTGGTGAGAGGTTAGTGGTCACAACTTCAGTGGTGCTGAGAGGTTAGTGATCAAAACTTCAGTGGTGGTGAGAGGTTAGTGGTCACAACTTCAGTGGTGGTGAGAGGTTAGTGGTCACAACTTCAGTGGTGTTGAGATATTAGTGGTCACAACTTCGGTGGTGGTGAGAGGTTAGTGGTCACAACTTCGGTGGTGGTGAGAGGTTAGTGGTCACTTGACGACGACATCACCTTAAACCACTCGGTCATGGAGGACACTTCTCTGTGTGATCATTGTACGTATTATAATCATTGTATGTAGTAAATGTGTTTATGATGCTTTGGTGGCAGTGCCTTTAAATACTTTAATAGTAAGGAATAAAACACGTACTTTGTCGTCAAGCAAGGCTACTGCGGACTCGAAGTCACCTTTTTCCAAGTGGAAAAGACCCCAGTGCCAGTAAATATGAAAGGCTAGCATTGAATCCTGTCAAAATGAAAATAATTTGATTTAATATTACTAGTATGCTAAATATATTCAATTAAAAAATAAAATTAAACTTTCACATTAATGGTGACATTTAGACTACAAGTATTTAGGTATCGTCATTTATATAACAACGACATGATAGACATAAAAAATCAACCAATTGCTTGAATATTTAGCGTTATTTTTATGTCATAGAGGGCTAACAGACGACCTAGCCACTGTTTCCTGGGAACTTGTGCTCGAGCACTGCCCATCTCCGCAAGTAACTGATAACTTTCCCATCTAAATCAGCGGTGAGAGACGAATGATAATGAGACACAATGTCGTATATCAACCATCACGGAGATTGTGGCCGGGCGGGGATTCGAACTCAGGACCCAGGTTTGACAGTCAGTTACCGACTGAGCTAATCGGACCCATTTATCATAACAAAATAAACAAAAGAGAAAAACAATTATGGCCTCTGTGTCGTTGAATTGATATCATTTCGTACAGTTTTATTTAAACAATATATACACACGTCATACATATCTTAGTGAATTATATTGTGAGAATTTGGATATTAAATGTATATATGGTGTGCGATTTTTGTTTTAACGTTAAAATATGTTATGACAAAAATCTATGAAATTTGGAGATATGCCTCGTACATGTAGAACAAAATGTTTGAAAAATGATAGACGTAGATGTATTTACTTTCCAGCTGTTCTCTGAATCCAACATAAACTTCAACCCTTCTTCATATCGCCCAGTCATCTCTTGACAGTGTGCAATGCAGTGATGAGCCCACGGGTCATGTCTGTTGAATTCCAGCGCCTGTAAGTTATCATAAAAACTATTGATCAACACATCAATGACATTTTATTAGTTCAGTTTATTTCACAAAATAACATATAATTAGCTTTCTAATGATAAAAAATTCTACTCAAAGGTTTCTCTAGACAAAATGCCATTAAATCCTAAACCTGTGTTTACTATAAATAACCAAAGTAGACAATAACAATGAAAAAACATAGTTAAGGACGTACCTTATATGCAGTCTTCTCTGCCTCTGAATATAAATTGGTTTCTTCCAGCCCAAAGGAATACAAAGCAAGAACATCTCTGAAAAGTACAGCAATACGAGGAGTCAGATTTTGTTAAACACGTTGTTGTGTAATAATGATTCTGAGACTGTTGCATTTGATTTAGCAATAGTCAGTAGATAACGGTCGTGTCAGATCTTTGAGGCGTAATATCTGATTCTGAGACTGTTGCATTTGATTTAGCAATAGTCAGAAGATAACGGTCATGTCAGATCTTTGAGGCGTAATATCTGATTCTGAGACTGTTGCATTTGATTTAGCAATAGTCGGTAGATAACGGTCGTGTCAGATCTTTGAGGCGTAATATCTGATTCTGAGACTGCTGCATTTGATTTAGCAATAGTCGGTAGATAACGGTCATGTCAGATCTTTGAGGCGTAATATCTGATTATGAGACTGCTGCATTTGATTTAGCAATAGTCAGTAGATAACGGTCATGTCAGATCTTTGAGGCGTAATATCTGATTCTGAGACTGTTGCATTTGATTTAGCAATAGTCGGTAGATAACGGTCGTGTCAGATCTTTGAGGCTTAATATCTGATTCTGAGACTGCTGCATTTGATTTAGCAATAGTCAGTAGATAACGGTCATGTCAGATCTTTGAGACGTAATATCTGATTATGAGACGGCTGCATTTGATTTAGCAATAGTCGGTAGATAACGGTCATGTCAGATCTTTGAGGCGTAATATCTGATTCTGAGACTGTTGCATTTGATTTAGCAATAGTCAGAAGATAACGGTCGTGTCAGATCTTTGAGGCTTAATATCTGATTCTGAGACTGCTGCATTTGATTTAGCAATAGTCAGTAGATAACGGTCATGTCAGATCTTTGAGACGTAATATCTGATTATGAGACGGCTGCATTTGATTTAGCAATAGTCGGTAGATAACGGTCGTGTCAGATCTTTGAGGCGTAATATCTGATTCTGAGACTGTTGCATTTGATTTAGCAATAGTCAGAAGATAACGGTCGTGTCAGATCTTTGAGGCTTAATATCTGATTCTGAGACTGCTGCATTTGATTTAGCAATAGTCAGTAGATAACGGTCATGTCAGATCTTTGAGACGTAATATCTGATTATGAACGGCTGCATTTGATTTAGCAATAGTCAGTAGATAACGGTCATGTCAGATCTTTGAGGCGTAATATCTGATTCTGAGACTGCTGCATTTGATTTAGCAATAGTCAGAAGATAACGGTCATGTCAGATCTTTGAGGCGTAATATCTGATTATGAGACTGTTGCATTTGATTTAGCAATAGTCAGAAGATAACGGTCATGTCAGATCTTTGAGGCTTAATATCTGATTCTGAGACGGCTGCATTTGATTTAGCAATAGTCAGTAGATAACGGTCATGTCAGGTCTTTGAGGCGTAATGTCTGATTCTGAGACTGTTGCATTTGATTTAGCAATAGTCAGAAGATAACGGTCATGTCAGATCTTTGAGGCTTAATATCTGATTCTGAGACGGCTGCATTTGATTTAGCAATAGTCAGTAGATAACGGTCATGTCAGGTCTTTGAGGCGTAATGTCTGATTCTGAGGCTGTTGCATTTGATTTAGCAATAGTCGGTAGATAACGGTCATGTCAGATCTTTGAGGCGTAATGTCTGATTCTGAGACTGTTGCATTTGATTTAGCAATAGTCAGAAGATAACGGTCATGTCAGATCTTTGAGGCGTAATATCTGATTATGAGACTGTTGCATTTGATTTAGCAATAGTCAGAAGATAACGGTCATGTCAGATCTTTGAGGCTTAATATCTGATTCTGAGACTGCTGCATTTGATTTAGCAATAGTCAGTAGATAACGGTCATGTCAGGTCTTTGAGGCGTAATGTCTGATTCTGAGACTGTTGCATTTGATTTAGCAATAGTCAGAAGATAACGGTCATGTCAGATCTTTGAGGCTTAATATCTGATTCTGAGACGGCTGCATTTGATTTAGCAATAGTCAGTAGATAACGGTCATGTCAGGTCTTTGAGGCGTAATGTCTGATTCTGAGGCTGTTGCATTTGATTTAGCAATAGTCGGTAGATAACGGTCATGTCAGATCTTTGAGGCGTAATGTCTGATTCTGAGACTGCTGCATTTGATTTAGCAATAGTCGGTAGATAACGGTCATGTCAGATCTTTGAGGCGTAATATCTGATTCTGAGACTGTTGCATTTGATTTAGCAATAGTCAGAAGATAACGGTCATGTCAGATCTTTGAGGCTTAATATCTGATTCTGAGACGGCTGCATTTGATTTAGCAATAGTCAGTAGATAACGGTCATGTCAGGTCTTTGAGGCGTAATGTCTGATTCTGAGGCTGTTGCATTTGATTTAGCAATAGTCGGTAGATAACGATCATGTCAGATCTTTGAGGCTTAATATCTGATTCTGAGACGGCTGCATTTGATTTAGCAATAGTCAGTAGATAACGGTCATGTGAGATCTTTGAGGCGTAATATCTGATTCTGAGACTGTTGCATTTGATTTAGCAATAGTCAGTAGATAACGGTCATGTCAGATCTTTGAGGCGTAATATCTGATTCTGAGACTGTTGCATTTGATTTTGCAATAGTCAGAAGATAACGGTCATGTCAGATCTTTGATGCTTAATATCTGATTATGAGACGGCTGCATTTGATTTAGCAATAGTCGGTAGATAACGGTCATGTCAGGTCTTTGAGGCGTAATGTCTGATTCTGAGGCTGTTGCATTTGATTTAGCAATAGTCAGAAGATAACGGTCATGTCAGATCTTTGAGGCTTAATATCTGATTCTGAGACGGCTGCATTTGATTTAGCAATAGTCAGTAGATAACGGTCATGTCAGGTCTTTGAGGCGTAATGTCTGATTCTGAGGCTGTTGCATTTGATTTAGCAATAGTCGGTAGATAACGGTCATGTCAGATCTTTGAGGCGTAATGTCTGATTCTGAGACTGTTGCATTTGATTTAGCAATAGTCAGAAGATAACGGTCATGTCAGATCTTTGAGGCGTAATATCTGATTATGAGACTGTTGCATTTGATTTAGCAATAGTCAGAAGATAACGGTCATGTGAGATCTTTGAGGCTTAATATCTGATTCTGAGACGGCTGCATTTGATTTAGCAATAGTCAGTAGATAACGGTCATGTCAGGTCTTTGAGGCGTAATGTCTGATTCTGAGACTGTTGCATTTGATTTAGCAATAGTCAGAAGATAACGGTCATGTCAGATCTTTGAGGCTTAATATCTGATTCTGAGACGGCTGCATTTGATTTAGCAATAGTCAGTAGATAACGGTCATGTCAGGTCTTTGAGGCGTAATGTCTGATTCTGAGGCTGTTGCATTTGATTTAGCAATAGTTGGTAGATAACGGTCATGTCAGATCTTTGAGGCGTAATGTCTGATTCTGAGACTGCTGCATTTGATTTAGCAATAGTCGGTAGATAACGGTCATGTCAGATCTTTGAGGCGTAATATCTGATTCTGAGACTGTTGCATTTGATTTAGCAATAGTCAGAAGATAACGGTCATGTCAGATCTTTGAGGCTTAATATCTGATTCTGAGACGGCTGCATTTGATTTAGCAATAGTCAGTAGATAACGGTCATGTCAGGTCTTTGAGGAGTAATGTCTGATCTGAGGCTGTTGCATTTGATTTAGCAATAGTCGGTAGATAACGGTCATGTCAGATCTTTGAGGCGTAATATCTGATTCTGAGACGGCTGCATTTGATTTAGCAATAGTCAGTAGATAACGGTCATGTGAGATCTTTGAGGCGTAATATCTGATTCTGAGACTGTTGCATTTGATTTAGCAATAGTCAGTAGATAACGGTCATGTCAGATCTTTGAGGCGTAATATCTGATTCTGAGACTGTTGCATTTGATTTAGCAATAGTCAGAAGATAACGGTCATGTCAGATCTTTGATGCTTAATATCTGATTCTGAGACTGCTGCATTTGATTTAGCAATAGTCGGTAGATAACGGTCATGTCAGATCTTTGAGGCGTAATGTCTGATTCTGAGACTGCTGCATTTGATTTAGCAATAGTCGGTAGATAACGGTCATGTCAGATCTTTGAGGCGTAATATCTGATTCTGAGACTGCTGCATTTGATTTAGCAATAGTCAGTAGATAACGGTCATGTCAGATCTTTGATGCTTAATATCTGATTCTGAGACTGCTGCATTTGATTTAGCAATAGTCAGTAGATAACGGTCATGTCAGATCTTTGAGGCGTAATGTCTGATTCTGAGACTGTTGCATTTGATTTATAAATACTTGATTATTTGTTCATACACTGGAACATATCATTTCGTAACTTTTGTCTTGGATTGATACAGAATATATTACTTGCCCATATATTGTAACATGTGGTTTGTAACTGTTGTCTTGGTTGTATAATCTGTTTTTACGTATCAATATACTGATCCATACGGTTTCGTATCTTGGTTGTAATACATCCCATTAGTTTAGTTTTAGTTTAATGTGGTTTAAACGTATTTATTTTACTTCGATTGAGAAACAAGTTCTAACAACTTAGACAAATCACGCTCGAAGTCTTCCTGGATAGAACCAGTATAAAGCATTTGCGGAACAAAGATCTTGCTCAAGGACACCAGAAATAGCCATGGAGAAGGATCGAACCCCGGATCCTCCGTTCATAGATTCGATACTTTGCCACTGGATCATCATCGTCGGATACCCATGGGTATCAATCCCGATAATCTCCATCCATCACCCGTGGGAAATTACGCTAGCTCCGCGTCGTTTTATTTGAACAGAACAGAACAAATTACAGCTAACGTTAACAATGTTTTATTAAAACGTTGTTTACATGAAACAAGCGTTGCGATTGGATAACGTTCCCTTCATGAAATCGTGAAGGAATCAATCACGTGAATGCATCGTGGCTTGGTAGAAACGACACAAATCTAGACGTGTAATATCCCACGGGTGATAAATGGAGAGAAAAATACGATGCTGGACCATGCACTCCACACTATACGGTTAACCTTACTTACCCATACATTGTATTATCTGGTTCCCAGTATGATAATACACGTCCCCATACATTCCTGGCTCTTTCGGGGTTGCCAGTGTAGGCAAACATGTCATGTGTGTACTTTATCGATAACATATCTTTAGGGTTGTCTAATAATATGTCCTCCCAAACAGTAAGTGCTTGGTCAATTTTCCTGCAAAATTGATAAACCCGAAATTGTGTTAACATGCGTGTTCATCATACTTGATAAACACAAATGTACATAAATATACATGTCGCTATAGTAACAGAAAAACTCAAACATTTGTTTGCGTACATGAATATACATGTAGCTATAGTAACGGATAATCTCAAACATCTGTATGCGTACATAAATATACATGTCGCTATAGAAACTGAAAATCTCAAACATTTGTATGCGTAAATAAATATACATGTCGCTATAATTACAGATAATCTCAAACATTTGTATGAGTACATAAATATACATGTCGCTATTGTAACGGATAATCTCAAACATCAGTATGCGTACATAAATATACATGTCCCTATAGTAACGGATACTCTCAAACATTTGTATGAGTACATAAATATACATGGTGCTATAGTTACGGATAATCTCAAACATCTGTATGCGTACATAAATATACATGTCACTATAGTTACAGATAATCCTAAACATTTGTCTGCATACATAAATATACATGTCGCTATAGTTACGGATAATCTCAAACCTTTGTATGCATACATATATATACATGTCACTATAGTAACAGATAATCTCAAACATTTGTTTGCGTACATGAATATACATGTCGCTATAGTAACGGATAATCTCAAACATTTGTTTGCGTACATGTATATACATGTCGCTAGAGTAACGGATAATCTCAAACATTTGTATGCGTACATAAATATACATGTCACTATAGGAACGGATAATCCTAAACATTTGTATGCATACAAAAATATACATGTCGCTTTAGTTACGGATAATCTCAAAAATCTGTATGTGTACATAAATATACATGTTGCTATAGTAACGGATAATCTCAAACATCTGTCTGTGTACATAAATATACATGTCGCTATAGTAACGGATCATCTCAAACATTTGTATAAGTACATAAATATACATGTCGCTTTAGTTACGGAAAATCTCAAACATTTGTATGTGTAAATAAATATACATGTCGCTATTGTAACGGAAAATCTCAAACATTTGTATGCGTACATAAATGTACATGTCACTATAGTTATGGATAATCTCAAACATTTGTCTGCGTACATAAATATACATGTCACTATAGTAACGGATAATCCTAAACATTTGTCTGCGTACATAAATATACATGTCGCTATAGTTACGGATAATCTCAAACATTTGTATGCGTACATAAATATACATGTCACTATAGTTATGGATAATCTCAAACATTTGTCTGCGTACATAAATATACATGTCACTATAGTAACGGATAATCCTAAACATTTGTCTGCGTACATAAATATACATGTCGCTAAAGTAATGGATAATCTCAAATATTTGTATGCATACATAAATATACATGTCGCTATAGTTACGGATAATCCTAAACATCTGTATGCGTACATGAATATACATGTCGCTATAGTAACGGATAATCTCAAACATTTGTATGCGTACATAAATATACATGTCGCTATAGGAACGGATAATCTCAAACATCTGTCTGTGTACATAAATATACATGTCACTATAGTAACGGATCATCTCAAACATTTGTATAAGTACATAAATATACATGTCGCTTTAGTTACGGAAAATCTCAAACATTTGTATGCGTAAATAAATATACATGTCGCTATTGTAACGGATAATCTCAAACATTTGTATGCATACATAAAATGTACATGTCACTATAGTTATGGATAATCTCAAACATTTGTCTGCGTACATAAATATACATGTCACTATAGTAACGGATAATCCTAAACATTTGTCTGCGTACATAAATATACATGTCGCTATAGTTACGGATAATCTCAAACATTTGTATGCGTACATAAATATACATGTCGCTATAGTTACGGATAATCCTAAACATCTGTTTGCGTACATGAATATACATGTCGCTATAGTAACGGATAATCTCAAACATTTGTATGCGTATATAAATATACATGTCGCTATAGTTACTGATAATCCTAAATATTTGTCTGCGTCGCTATAGTTACAGAAAATCCTAGACATTTGTCTGTGTACATAAATATACATGTCGCTATAGTTACTGATAATCTCAAACATTTGTATGCATACATAAATATACATGTCGCTATAGTTACGGATAATCTCAAACATTTGTATGCGTACATAAATATACATGTCGCTATAGTTACGGATAATCCTAAACATCTGTATGCGTACATGAATATACATGTCGCTATAGTAACGGATAATCTCAAACATTTGTATGCGTACATAAATATACATGTCGCTATAGTTACTGATAATCCTAAATATTTGTCTGCGTCGCTATAGTTACAGATAATCCTAAACATTTGTCTGTGTACATAAATATACATGTCGCTATAGTTACGGATAATCTCAAACATTTGTATGCATACATAAATATACATGTCGCTATAGAAACGGATAATCTCAAACATTTGTATGCGTATATCAATATACATGTCACTATTGTAACGGATAATCTCAAACATCTGTATGCGTACAAAAATATACATGTCGCTATAGTAACAGATAATCTCAAACATCTGTATGCGTACATAAATATACATGTCGCTATAGTAATGGATAATCTCAAACATCTGTATGCGTAAATAAATATACATGTCACTATAGTTACGGATAATCTCAAACATTTGTATGCGTACATAAATATACATGTCGCTATTGTAACGGATAATCTCAAACATTAGTATGCATACATAAATATACATGTCCCTATAGTAACGGATACTCTCAAACATTTGTATGAGTACATAAATATACATGGTGCTATAGTTACGGATAATCTCAAACATCTGTATGCGTACATAAATATACATGTCGCTAAAACTCGCTATAGTAACGGATAATCTCAAACATCTGTATGCGTACATAAATATACATGTCGCTATAGTTACAGATAATCCTAAACATTTGTCTGCGTACATAAATATACATGTCGCTATAGTTAAGGATAATCTCAAACATTTGTATGCGTACATAAATATACATGTCGCTATAGTAACATATAATCTCAAACATTTGTTTGCTTACATGAATATACATGTCGCTATAGTTACGGATAATCTCTAACATTTGTTTGCATACATAAATATACATGTCGCTATAGTTATGGATAATCTTAAATTTGTCTGCGTATATAAATATACATGTCACTATAGTAACGGATAATCTCAAACATTTGTATGCGTAAATAAATATACATGTTGCTATAGTTACGGATAATCCTAAACATTTGTCTGCGTACATAGATAAAGTTGTTGCTAAAGTTAAGGATAATCCCTAACATTTGTTTGCGAACATGAATAAACATATCGCTATAGTAACGGATAAGCCCTAACATTTGTTGGCGTACATATCTCTATAATAATGGAATATCCCAAACATTTATTTGCGTGTCTCTATACACGTCGCTATAGTAACGGATAATTCCTAACATGTGTTTGCGTACACACATATAAACGTCGCTATAGTAACGGAAGAACTGTTGTAAACATTCTATAGACTTCATTATTTTTTAATACAGGTAAGACAGGCATATAAAAATGATGTCCTCAATTCCTAATTAGTTGTATAAGAAACAGTAATTACCCGCTTTGCCTATACCTTGCCTAGATATCTAACTAACTTTGAATCGATTATAGCTATGTCAACGGATAAACCCAGAAACTTGTTTACGTTCATATATATTGACATAGCTATACAATGTACCGAAAGCATCGTCTGCTACAAATATACAACCTTTATGGTGGGATAGTGAGTGCAACGAAGCAAAACATTATAAATATTCATTGCTAAGACGATTTCGCTGGACAAATAGTGCAACGGATTTTAACAACTATAAAGCTGCTCGTAATACATTTAAGTATATTTGTACGACAAAAAAGTTAAAGCTACAATTTGATCGGCGGCAAAGCCTCATTAATGCACGAAACGATCCGAAAAGTTTCTGGAAATTAATTAAATTACAAAACTTGAATAATACGGCAATAACGGGAACTGGGCGGATACATGTAGAAGATTGGTTAACGTACTTTAAAAGTCTTTTATTTAAAGAAGGTCAGCCGCCTGCTTCAGATATAAACTTGCATGATTTTCAAAATAATGATGATATGGATATTTTATTGAATGCACCGATTTCAAACGAGGAAATAAACCGAAGCATAGCTAAACTTAAAACAGGGAAATCCTTCGGAAATGATGGGATAGGAACACAGTTTTATAAACACACTTGCGATTTCATAGTGCCCATACTGCACATATTATTCAATAAAATATTAGACTCTGGTGAATTTCCAGCCATATGGTGCGATAGCATTATAGTTCCTATTTTCAAATCGGGTTCGAGGGACGATCCATCAAATTACAGGGGGATATCTTTGATTAATATAATGTATAAGATCTTCTCAAGCATAATTAATGACAGAATTACTAAATGGTCGGAGCAGTTTGAAATTATCGATGAAGCCCAGGCGGGGTTTAGGGCGGGTTACTCGGTTATAGATAACATGTTCAATTTGCAAAGTATGGTCCAGAAATATATTTCGAAACCAGGTGGTAGGTTCTATGTACTATACGTAGATTTTCAGAAAGCATTTGATTCTCTAGTTCACTTTAAACTATTTTCAAGCCTTCTGAAGAAAGGCATCAACGGTAAGCTTGTGCATGTGTTAATATCTATGTATTCGAACATCCAGTCATATGTTAGGGTTGGAGACAAGTTTACTAAGCCATTTAAATGCAATATTGGAGCGAGACAAGGTGATTTAAATTCGCCGATAATTTTTAGTCTTTACATAAATGACCTTTGTACCCACCTCAGAGAGAAATGTCATAATGGAATATTTATTACTAATGATATACCAGATATTCTTTGCTTACTTTTTGCGGACGACGTAGCTAACTGTGCGGACACAGCAAGGAACTTACAAATACAGCTCAACGCAATTTCTGAATTTTGTGATAACACGGGCATGCAGGTTAACATCAAGAAAACTGAAATAATAGTATTTAGAAATGGCGGTCCACTGCGAAATTATGAAAATTGGTCGTTTAATGGAAATAATGTAAACACGACATCTGTATATAAATATATGGGATTACTTTTTACACCTAAACTCTCATGGACATCTGCTAAGTGTAAATTGGCTGCACAGGCTAGGAAGACAATATTTTCTATTAAAGGATATCAGAGGACATTTGGAAGTTTTATGCATAAAGATATATTTAAATTATTTGATTCGATGGTAGTGCCAATACTCACATTTGGTTCGGAAATCTGGGGATATGAATACGCCGACAAGATAGAACAAATACAAGTGCAATTTTGTAAATATTTTCTAGGTATTAATTCTACTGTTAATAATTCTGTAGCTCTTGGAGAGTGCGGGAGACTTCCACTATGTGTAATATATTATACCAAGTGCATAAAATACTGGTGTAAATTGCTTCAAATGTCCAACAATCGCTTTCCTAAGAACTGTTACAAAATGTTGAAATCTCTAGACGATATTGGTAGAAAAACTTGGGCCACAAACGTTAAAACATTATTGTATAGGTATGGGTTTGGGTATGTATGGCTAGCACAAGATGTTGGTGACATTAACCTATTTGTCTTAACATTTAAACGAAGGATCTCAGATTGTATGACTCAAACTTGGCATGATGATATAATCAACTCACCCAGGTGTGATACATATAAAAATATTAAATCCTTATTAAATCCTGAAAGATATTTAAACATTGACCTTTCGTTCAGTCTCAAACGATCATTTGCACGTTTTAGATGCTCCTCTCACAGACTAAATATTGAAATTGGTCGACATTTTAACATTGAAAGAGAAAATAGAATATGTTTATTTTGTTTCTTAAATTCCAATATAATGGTGATAGAAAACGAATACCATGTATTTTTTAATTGTTCTAAGTATACTCATGTTAGAGAAACACATCTGTATAATTGGTATATAGGGCATTCAGAACATGCAGATTTTTATCGATTGCTTCAAAGCGAGAATCCAGAGACTATTAGAAAAATTGCTCTTTTTATAACAAAACTGTTTGAAATTATAGATAAAACATAGTTCCACATTATATACTGTACCAGTTTTCAGACACTTCAAATGTATATTTAATATATTGTAACACAACTTTGTAAACATCAATGATCAATAATTACTGTTGTATTTTGGGCCGGAGGCCTTTATTTACTCAATAAAACATCTTGTATCTTGTATCTTGTTGTAGTAACGGACAAACAGAAACGGTTGTTTACGTACACATTTTTAAACACAAATTTATACTAACGAATGAACTCAACCGTTTGATTACGTACATGTTTACACACGCAGCTATACTAACCTTAAACGTTTGTTTACATTCTTAAATATTCTCGAAGCTACACTAAAGAATAAAACACGTTTGTTTACGTTACTATAGTAACAACTAAACCCAAACATTTGATAACGTACATTATTACACACGTAACTATAGTAACAGCTAAACCTACACGTTTGTTAACGTACATTATTACACACGCATCGACAGTTTGTCACAGTTTTATGTCAATGCGAAGAAAAAAATACAAACAATCTGAGTATAAAGTTACCCTTCTGCAAAATGTTTAACTGCTGCTGCATGTTGACGTTCCCATGGTGACACGTGTGGTTGTTTTGCCAGTTCCACCATCTTGTCAATTTCATGCGCATACTCTACGTCGCTGTATGTTCGTTTTCCTCTCCTACCCATTGCCTCTAGCTTTACAACATGGCCTAAAACTGAAGGCAAAATATGTGGTATACATGTACATGGAACCCCATTCATTTTCAATCGTGTGTCTGTTGTGAAGAAAGCATTGACTGCCGATCATAGAAAACCACAAACCAAACAAGATTTTACTGTGTATAATTGTCTCCCTTGAACCCTCTTATACATAAATGGTGCATATGTATTCCCCTCCTATAATAAATTGTTACGTATCACATTATTATTGATATACAGGTAGCAGTTCATGTTACCGTGCATAAGATACTTGCCAAACATAGCTTCTAACTAAATAGTTTTTTAAAAAAGTGTTCCACATTTCGCGCAGTTTTATCTTTACGACGCAATAGTCTATCCCAGGCATTGATATCTCCCGAATCAGGTCAGTTTGACCACAATTTAAATGAAGGGAATTCTATACCTGTCCCATAATTCATAGCTATGGAATGCTTACCAAACTGTGACGTCTCTCAACTCCTCCTGAAGCAACTGATTAATCAAGGTGCTCATATGTTTTCCATTGCTATGTAATACACGAAAATATCGGTGGAACCGATGGATGCTCCCCAAGTGAGTGTTTGCCACAAGAATTTGGTCACAAATAAAATCAAAGGGCCATAACTCCGTGAAAAATCATCGAACCGGAACACAAAGACAGTATGCGCATCTGCACTTGGTAATGATGCATTCTAGCAACTTTCATAAAATTCCAACCAGAGGTTGTAGAGAAATAGCCCGGACAAGAATTTGGTCACAAACAAAATCAAAGGGCCATAACTCCATGAAAAATCATCGAACCGAAACACAAAGACAATATGCGCATCTGCACTTGGTAATGAGCATAAAAACATAAACATCCGTTCCACTGTCTAATGATGCAATGAAGGTATATTGTATGCGTGCAGCTTGTTGGTGTACTTCACTGCGTATATGCGAGTGTGTGTGTGTGTGAGTGTGTCGCGTACGTATGCACGTGCGTGCAACGAGATAATAATATATATGCGGTTAATATATCGACATGCTGGAACATGATACTGATGCAAATCATAAAGTCGACCAGCCTATATTTGGCATTAATTTAGGTATAAAATGCAAGAGCATGCCTTACTCGTAAAACCAACATCGCAAAAGAAACGGTTGTGGCATACATTATGCAAATTACCTGTACTCGACTTATAGAAGATATACATATATCAATATTCTTGTTATATTTTATTTTTGTAAAGCATGTTCTATAATTCTATAATCGGTAACCAAACAGACCTGGATTTATCATTTATTATTTCATTGTTAGAAATAATTAACAGACTATTATGACAAATCATATATCTTAGTTAATGTATAGCCAGCAATCCATTGTAGTTATCAACATATAAACGTCCTATGTAACCCACACGACCAATATATTCTACACTTATTCAAATAACTACTGCTCCCTATATCACGTCCATCCAGTGACAGCCTCGGAAGTCCGTAACAAAGAGAGTGGACCGGCCGCCAGACCAACTAATTAGTACTCACCAAAGTTTGGGTCAGCTGTTATCATCTTGTCTATACAGGAGGAGACGCCACCAACAGAGTCGTCATTGTAACCGCTGACCAGCTAAAATTAAAACAATTTCTTCAGGTTCTACATAACTTTGCTTTAAAAGAAGCAAACATGAGTAAATTTTATAGATGTATAATATATAAAAAAAATTCTATGCTGTTTCTTGGACAACAACGATGGTCTCGCTTTTTAAGTAAAACTGGTATTCTGGTTATGCTAATTTTACAGCAAACCCACGTTATAGTCGATCAATAAGAGACAAGCGGTTCACGACTAGATTTGTAGCGGTGTTATAGAATTAAAAGGTATGTAACAAATTTGATGAGTTGTGACGGAAATTTAAACAAACTTTGTTCTTTAAAGTATATGTTCTACCAAAAATCTTAAACATAAACAGAAAAATAAACCGCGTTAGTTTTTAATAGGTATATATCTAAAGTCTTAGTACATTCAAACTATTGTATTTTGCATATTATATATAATACTTTAGTTGCATTATGTATGATCATAACTCCATTTTAAGCCACTCGGAGATGATTACGGCAGTGGTGCGTACACTTTTTATCTCACAACGGGTCTTCAGTCATTGATTATTTACTCACTAAAGAATGTAATTTTCCACGCATTTCTCACTTTGAAATTAAACCTATGTATGAATGGAGTTACCTTTTCTTTGTGCTGTAATAAAAGTTCTCATGTACTTGAAGACGGCGATGGGATTAAATTTAAGTGGAATGGTATTCATAAAAATACTTTTAGATCGGGTCTTATAGCAAAGTTATCTGTTTTTAATCAGCTAACGTGCGATATTGACGCTTCACAAGATTCAATAAATGGGATAATTAATGAATTTACCCTACCGTTAACTATGCGTAAACGTGCCGACTTACATAAACCAAGAAGCTTGACCCCGTAGTTATTGCATTTTTTGTCAAGAGAGGCCCCCGGTTCATGTGAACGTCAGGAACATAACTGTCATCATCAATACAATCGTTAACTCGGTCGTGAATAATAAAATCATTCTTAGTTCCAATTCGACTATTGAGGTCACCTGACAAGAATACAGAGCCTAAATTTTCATAGTAATCAATATCAATTTCAAGCAACTCAAACAAGTCAACATTAACATTATTATAAACTGGTGAATCCTCTCCCCATATGTAAATGCCACATATATAAACATCATTTTAAAAACGAAAAAAGTTACGATCGAGTTTTAACCAAATTATGGTGTCATGATGATTTTTAACAATCTCAATACCGTCTTTCAGTTCTTCTTTATAATAAACTGCAATACCACCGCTACATCTTTTGGCCTTACGATTTTGAAATTTTCTATAAAAGTTATGAAATATGTATCCTGAAAGTTCAATGTCACTACTTGCACTTGTCCATGTCTCATATAAAAATATTATGTCATTTCCGGCTAGTATGTTTACAAAGTCATCACTGCTCTTCTTAACTGAAGACAGACCATTGACATTCCATGACACCACGTTCAGCTCATCCTCATCGTACCCCTAGTCCCTCACAGCTCTGCCGTTGATATACAAAGTATCGTATGCAATCCAGGATGTCTTGCCCTCTTGCCGCGCAGCCTTCATCCTCGGAACCAGCCTTCTTCTCCTCTCTACGATCTCCCTGGGGAATTGTTCGTTTACAAAATATGGAGTCCCTTGTAACGCCTTCCACTGTTTACGCACCAACTCCTTCTCCTTGTACTCGTGAAACTTGGCAACTATGTTTCGACACCTGCCAGAAACCTTCGAACCCACTCTATGTACCCTATCGAATACTATCTTCTCCACTATCTCTTTTGCAATATGCATTTTTTCAATTATAAAAACCCTCAGTTTCACTTCAGCGTCCTCGTTACTCTCTACCTGGGCCTCCGCAATGTTGGAAAAAAAAGCAAATTGTTCCTCATTGACTGCGATTGTAAATAAACAATATCATCTTTCAGGGCATTTTTCTCTTTCTCTAATGAAATAACTTTGTCATTTAGAATGCCTATAGAAAAGTCAGCACTATCGGTTTTCTCCTCCACCCTATTTATCCTCTCGTCTGTCAACTTATTTCTGTCCTCTATAACAGTCCACAACTTCTTTAACCCCTTGTCAAACCCATCAAATTTAATTTTCATCTCCTCCAAAGCACCCAGTCTCTTATCCATGCTAGTTATTCTACTGTCTATCTGCTTCAAGCATGCCATAATGTCTGCATTTGTTGGCTCATTACTACGCGAACCCCCTCCAGACGCCATGTTTGATTTAGTAGTAGTAGTAGTTTTGGGTAAAACTGAGTCAGCGTCCGATTCTTTGGCACTCTCAGAAGTCTCGCACAACAATTAATTTTATACTGTTCTAAATATAGAGACATGCGCTTCTTGAACACTGGATACATAATCAATGGTTCTAAAAGTGCATTGTTCCCATTGATTGTCCTCTGTTGGGTTAACTATGCGGAAAAAAACTTGAGGTTGACCAGGTTGCTTTTTCACAATTTCGATGGTTTTACCAAACAAATCACAATGTCATCCAAACTTGGCAGAAATAATAAAAATGTTCCCATATGCACAAATGACATTTTATGTATTTTAACAAACAAAAAAAAATGCCAAATCGCTTTACACAGCTCTAATTTCATTGGCGTAAAATTATTGATACCGTCATGTAAGGGGGTAATTCTTAAGTGAGACCTGTATACAGGCAATGTATATATAGAAGAGGTTGCTACCAACACTTACCCAATTAAAAAACACATTAAAACAGTACACTGGGATACTTTTATGAAAAATAATTTTTAAAAAAATCAACATAAATAAGGCTCGAACTCGTGACATTTGGGTTGATAGTTCAAAACATTACCACTACGCTATCGGAACAGACATTAGTACAGCACGCTAAATATTGATATCTAGTTTATTTTATAGTTTATGTAACAGATAAATCTGCTATCATACGACAAACACCCCTAATACGGAAGGTTCAATCTAAAAATAGAATGACGTAGTTTCAAAATAGCTGAATCGGTTTATAGTGTGTACAGAAACAGGGCTGTTTCTAGCACTGTTGATTATTTAATTACTAATATCAACAATTTTAAATCCGTATCTGATGTTTATATTTACGATATGACAGAATTTTCTGATCATTGTCCCATTACATTTTCTTTAAACTATATGTCAAGTAGGAATGTAGATACTAATCGACGTAATGTCGATAAAATAGTATGGAACCCTGCAGAGTCGGAGAGTTTTTTTAAACATACTTATCTAAAAAAACTACGTTTTCGACGATATATCATATAAACTTATATCCGGTGAATGCAATATAAATAAGAGTATTGACTCTCTATCCAACATAGAGTATAATATTTCTTTTCAATGTTTTGATAAATCTTACTCACCAAAACCACATACTAAAACCAAGAAAACGCCGTGGTTTAATGACAATTGTCGCAAAGCTAAATCGGAGTTCCTTAGATGTAAACGCAATATTGCAGAACATGCCTCTGAGGAAAATAAACTGTTATTTTTTATCAAATCGGAGAAAATTCGCATATGTAAAACGTAATGCTAAACGTGCCTTTGATATGAAAGAGAAACGTAACCTATCCAATTTAAGAAAACATTCACCAAAAAAGTTCTGGAAATATATAAAAAAGGTTCACTAACAAGAAAAACAATAACCAAAACGATATAGGCTGGTAAACGAAAATATTCACTCGGACTAATTGCAACAAAAACTGTATTTATACAGAACGAAAGTACATTGTATTAGTATCTCCCAAACCAAACTTGCAGACTGTGTTCCTCGGCAAAACAAAAATATTGACTTTTAAAAAAAAACAAAATACCCTATTTTATAATTTGAAATTTTGGACGGTTTAGCTCACCATAGTAAGAACTCTTCAGCGGGAGGTACAATGACGTCATCAAAATACGTCATAATTTCATGGCGGCGCCCAGTCAAAATATATAAACAACTGTTTTAAAGTGCCATCATCGATCAAATGTGCGGGGTAAGTATCAATTATGTTTATTTTTAATGAATTCCGTGAAGTTTGTTTGTGTTTAAGTCTTGTATGTCTGCATAATTGTTGATGAACGTTGTTTCATGGTGAAATTTGAGGTAAGGTTGAATACAGTATAAACATGCATATTTTAGGATATTAAGAGTTTTGCTAGCGTTAAACATTTGTATTAAACTAATAACAGTGTTCAAAATGAGCAAAATAACACTTACTTGAAGAAAAAAACGTTCTTCTTGAGGGTAACATTCGTTCATTTTTCGAAGTATGGAAGCCCATTTTTGCCATAATTCTAAAAAACATGTTAACTGACTACCAAAACAGGAGCTTATTTAATTACTGAATTCACAAGTTTTGACAAGTAACACTTTGTTTAGAATATGTTATGATTGTTTTTATATCATTGAATGTTTTTGTGTGTTATTAACATCATTATATTACAAAAAAATAGACAGGGTCTATGTAATTAAACGCATTTTTTCTTACATTGCAGGCTGAATATTGCGCAGATGTACGCCACACAAGCAAGCATACATACCATGGATCACCAGCAGCAGTACATAAATATATCATTGTACGTGTACCTGAGTACCTATCTTTTATTAAACAACAATTTTGCAAAACAGACCGTTGCAGCACAATACAATAATAATAGTAAAGCTTGCTTTAATATTGATACATGTTATTACATTATAATATTATTGTAAAATCATCTTGAGGACCTTTGTAATTGAATTTTTGTTTAATTTCAGATGCTGAATACAGCTGCAGTATATTATTGTATTCTGCACAACCAACGGTGAACCATACATCTCTTGGGATACCGGCAGCACAGCAGAGCTAACACATCGTACGTGTTTTGTACCAATCTAACCGAATAATGCACATAATATATTGTTGGACAAACAACAATCCCACTTTAGATATTTTTGATAATATTTTATAGACCAATACATCACAATACATACTGGTATAGAATAATTATAACCTATGCACTAATAATTGAAGAATGAAATCATGCTCTATACACACTTAAGAATGTAGACTGTCGAAACTGTCTCAATCAATTTCAACCTTATGTCTGCTGCATTCGTCTGTGAATGTTATTGCTACATATAATCATCACTTTTCTAGAATTTACCCAAATTGAAATCTTACAAATGGACGTTATTATTCATTTCAGATGGATGACTGTGTATTCTGCAACACATCTCTCAATGATCTTCCCACAGTGAAGCTACGGTATAAAGGCAGCAAGTCGATAAACGAAGCCAGTGTTGAGCGGCAATCAAACATAAATGTTATTCCTGGACAGGAAGTTCACGTGGACTGCAGAAGAGACTATATTCATAAACGCAACGTTATAGCTAGCAATTATGATATTAACAATAATGATAGTACTACTAAATGTTCCACAAGGTCATCGGGCGTATTTGACTTTAAACATAAATGCATATTTTGTTCACAGGATGCAAAGTTTAACCATAGAAAACGGGGCTATGCTATTTTTCCAGTTAGAATTCTTCCTTTTAAGAAGTCCATTGAACGTGCATGTTCAGAAAGGAATGATCAGTGGGCCCATGACGTCTCTGGAAGGATCGCTAGCATAATTGATCTACCAGCAGCTGATGCATTATACCATCAGACATGCAGTGTCAACTTCAGGACAAATCGACAGCTTCCCAAGGAGTTTGAAACAGATGCCAGTCCTTGTAAAAAGCAAACAAAAAGCCCAGGAAGACCTGAAGCACCAGATACCACTGAAGCATTCAAAAATGTTGTGAGTTATATAGAAGAAAATGAGGGGTGTGTATTAACAATGTCTGAACTGATTCATTTGATGGAAGATACTTGTGGGGACCGTGCTTACTCATACAAACATCTGAAAAACAGGTTAATTGACCATTTTGGAGACTCTATATCAGTAACCACTTTCGGCAATACTGAAGCTAAGGTCACAATGAAACAAAAAGCATCAGAAATTATTCATAACTTCTCAAACGATACACAAGGCTTTTAGGAAAGCGAAAAAAGGAAAACAATTATAACTGCAGCAGCGAAGCTGATCAAGGCTGATATTAATTCAATCCAAGCAGAGACCATCAAGAAATTCTACCCATCATTTTCTTCTGTTTTGTCTACAAATGAAAATAAGGAGTTCATTCCTGCAAGTTTACAGACATTGCTGACTGTATTATTGTGTGGGAATGATACCAGTGTTAAGTTAGCATCAATTGGTCAAGCAATAATACAGGCATGCAGACCAAAGAGCCTACTGGCACCTTTACAGATAGGTCTAGGTGTTCAGTTACATCACCACTTTGGTTCTAGGTACTTGGTGGATTTACTTAATAGTATGGGGTTTAGTGCAACGTATTATGAGGTTCAACGGTTCGAGTTAAATGTTGCAGCAACACTGAGCACAACTATCCCATCTTATTTCCCTGGAAAATTCCTTCAGTTTGTAGCAGACAATGCGGACCATAACGTTCGTACGCTTGATGGGCACGGAACATTCCATGGGATGGGGATTATAGCTTGTACATCACCCGGGTCCAACGTAAGCCTACCGATCCCTAGGGCAAACATTCAACTGAGTGAGTTGTCAGATATTGGAAAAATAACCATCAAATATTTCAAACACCCTGACAATCGAGCACCAGAGAAAATACATTTCCTTGACCTTGGGGAAGACAATGACTCAACAACAGAGGACTTCGATAATAGTCAGTTTGATTTATTCTCTAAAGTAATTTGGCCTTTGAAAGAAACACGTCCAAGCTGGTCTGGCTTTATGCAGATGTACATCAAGCAGGAATCTGATATGTACCCAGGCAAATCATCTGTAACGTTTTTACCTATGATAGACATGAGTCCCTCTGATATGTCATGCATAAATTCGACCCTGCACTTTGTATGCGAGCAATCTAGCAGGTATGGAGTTACACCAGTCCTGACATTTGATCAGCCGTTATTTCAGAAAGCTACACAAATTGTATCTATGTCTGTTGGGTCGAGTCCACTTAAAAGTATCGTTCTCAGATTGGGCGCCTTTCACACTGAAATGAGTTTCCTTGGCTCTGTGGGCTTTATCATGTCGGGTTCCGGATTGCAGGACGTGCTTCAGACAATATATGCCCCAAACGCAGTGACACATATGATGTCTGGGAAAGCTATATCACGCGCGATCAGAGGACATTTTCTTGTTGATACGGCTCTACACGCAATTTTGCTAGCAAATATATACCCTACTATGCTAATGTCCTACGATCAAGACAATGGCAGAAGCAGTGTCAACGACGAATACGTACCTGATGACATAATATCAACGTGTGATTCATTCCAGGGGGATGGCACAACTGAACACGAGACTGGATGCAGCACCACATTATTTCACATGGTAGATGAATCAAATGATTCTGAACATGCTGGCGAGACGTACATTGAAGGTTCCCTTTCAACCGGAGAAGTTCGACAGGAATGCACCAGCAGCTCTGAATCTCATTTGGATGTAATGACCAGCTTATCAGAGACGTATGACAAACTTGAAAAAAACATTGTTTCCAAACATGAAGTGTGTCAAAGTGAAAGTTTGAAAGTGGTGTCTCAAAAGATCGTCGAACTTAAAGTAAAGCTACACAAACACAGAACAGCAGCATTATGGTTTCAATACATAGATATGATTGCGGTACTGAAACAATTTATACGTGCAGAGAGAACTGGTGATTGGATTGGACATCTAAATGCTCTTAGAAAGATGTTACCGTATTTTGCTGCATCTGGACACTATCTATATCTGAAATCTGCCTACGTCTATCTTCAAAATATGACGAGATTGGAACATGAGCATCCGGATGTACACCGACAGTTCTTACAAGGGAACCACACTGTCAGAAGAACAGATAGGTACTGGGGAGGTCTTTCTACCGATCTTATTATTGAACAGGTATTGATGCGATCATTGAAGACCACTGGAGGACTTACGAGGGGAAGAGGCATGTCTGAGGCTCAGCGAACGTTGTGGCTGTTATCTATGCCAGCATGTGCCGAAATGAATCTCGCCATGCAAGTTTTCAGTGGCACCAATTATGCTACCAGCGAGCAACACCAAGATACGTCATTATCACGCCGTAAACGGGACAGCCATGATGTAAAACAAGTTGTGCAATTCTTGCAAGCCCGATCTCCATTTGAAGAGGCAGATATGTCTTTACGAAACATAGAAACTGGTGTTACAGCGGATAAACGAGTCAATGTTGATGTGGCTTTTGACATAGGGAAGAAAATTATTCATGGCATGGTTGGACAACCCGCTGATGAATACTTATACAAAAGGAAAGGTCAAGCAGTACCACTAAGTGAACATAGCTCTATAAAGATAAATGATGAAACAGTAACCATTGATCCTCAACTTCTTTTTCAACGTTTAATTACAGTGGCCGATAGGTGTGATGAAGATATTTCGACCATATTCAAGTATGAATTGAGCACCAACGCATCTTCATTATTCGACAATACAGGTTTGCCTAGAGCTGCACAGAAATCTCAACTAGCTGATGCAATGTGGAAACTTGGAGATTGCAGCCCTGATCCAGAAATGCAAACAGAGTCGGTGTCCTATGTGATTGATGGGGGGTCTTTGTTACAGAAGATTCCGTGGCAGAAAAATAGCACATTTAGAATCATATGTGAACAATATTTTCAGTACTTGGCCCAGAAGTATTCGAGCACAACAGTAGTGTTTGATGGCTACTCCAATGGACCATCCACCAAGGATATCACCCACGTTCGCCGAAATATAGGAATAGTAGGCACACCAGTGAGATTTACAAACGACACACCTTTTCGATCAAGCAAAGATTCGTTCCTGAAAAACGTTGAAAACAAACAAAACTTTATATACTTGTTGGGGACTTACCTTGAAGAAAGAGGGATAAACGTTAGGTATGCAGAAAGCGATGCAGATGTACTTATAGTCGATACAGCCGTAGAGCAAGCTGAAACCACTACGACGTTTGTGATAGGAGAAGACACGGATCTGCTTGTCCTTCTGTGTTATCATGCGAAGGACGCAATGAATATTTTGTTAAGGTCTGATACGAAGCAGACAAAATTAAAACGAAACAAAGTTTGGGACATTAAAAAAACACAGGCAATACTAACAAGACCTGTTTGTGATCTTCTCCCATTTCTACACGCACTCACGGGTTGCGACACTACCTCGCGAATCTATGGGATCGGCAAAACCGCTGCATTGAAAAGGCTTTGTACGAGTCACCAGCTACAAGAGGTGGGGACACTCTTCATGACAAGTGAGACAAAACAAGAAGTAATGCGCAATGGAGAATTAGCTCTGATATTGCTTCTTGGTGAAAATACGGATCAAAATCTTGACGTAATAAGGTTCCAAAAATTCACTGCGAAGGTTATGACGAGTACATCGTGCGTTCAAGTCCATACATTACCACCGACATCTGCTGCAACAGCTTTCCATAGCCTTCGAGTGTATATTCAGTCTCAAACATGGATTGGCGAAAAAAACCTGCAACCTGAAGACTGGGGTTGGCAGCTGAAGAATGAGGTGTACAGTCCCATAAAAAATAACATGCCTGTAGCACCCGCAAAACTGCTGAACGTTGTTCGATGTAATTGCAAAGCTAACTGTGACAGTAAACGATGCTCATGTCGGAAGCACGGTCTGGAATGTTCTTTTGGATGTGGAGCCTGTCGTGGAATTAGTTGCACAAACTCCCACATGCCAGAATACCTTGAATTTACTTAGTTTTACATGCAATGTCAAGTTTTGTCTATTTTGTTGGATCTTTTAACATATGATAACTTGAGCCGCATCAAGCATTAAGGTTCATTAACTCTTTCCATCATACGACAATCCTGCAACAAACGACTTGTTTGATTTGTCAAAACGTATGATTTAAAGTGGAAAACATTGTGTCAAAAGGAATAATTGCACGTCTTTTGCCACCATGTTTCAAAAGGCCGTCTGTTGTAGAGGGGTCAGAAAGCGTTTATATGAGGGAAAGGGTTAAAGTACGAAGGCGCGAAGTTTTATTACCATTTGTTGATAATTGGAAAGATAGTGTTATTGTATTTGCATTCTGTATTACAATGTTTATCGGACAGTTCTGGAGTGATAGAATTGTACATACATTACGCGTGTATCAAATCTATTAATTAACACATGTATGCTGAACCATAATTTAAACTGATCATTTTGAGGAGTTATATTTGAGATTTCATAATTAATGCAAATGAAATAATTATTAACACAAATAAAGATTTGTCTGTTTCATTTTCGATTTTTTTTTCGTATATTCATAATAGTGGGTGGGGTAATTCCCCCATCACAAAAGGAAAAAATGAATTATTTCTTACTTTCAAATGCAAAGAATGATAAAAAATACCATTAAACCTATGTACATGTAAATAATGTATAAATTAAGGTAAAACATACCATAAATTATCAAAAAAGGTACCACAACACTCAAATATGTATATGTGAGTGGTTATTAGAACATTTCGTTATGCCCTTGATATAAAGTCAATTTTCTCAGAAATGCCTGATCTGAGTGAATGCAACTTTCTCCCTGTATAACTACATATATTGTAGTTTACGAAAATAATAGAAACGTTTGTGTTGCAATTAGTCCGAGACATGATGCTACGCAAGATTTCGTTTACCAGCCTAATATTAGTATGAACGACTTTGTTAATCATTTTACGTCAAGTTCTAATACACCTCATAACCATGTAAACATGGATGATTACAACCGAACTCGTGATGAGACGGTACGCATTGAAATGTTAGATGCTCAGTTTAGTATCGAAGAAATACGAAAAACAATTTCTTCATTGAAAAGAAACAAAAGCGCCGATTATTATAATAATGTAGCCGATTTCTTTATTGAAGCGAATGATTTTATAAGTCCTTATTTGTGTACGGTGTTTAATATTATCTATGACTCGGGTATTTACCCCGAGGCTTGGTGTAACGGTGTAATTGTCCCCATTCATAAAAAAGGAGATGTTGGTAATCCTTCCAATTATCGCGGAATAACATTAGTAAATACAATTGGAAAGATCTTTTCTCTAACCTTAAGAAACCGAATAAATAATTGGTGTGAAACTGAGCATGTTTTTAATGACGCACAATTTGGTTTTCGTGATAAACGCTCTACCACAGATGCAGTATGTTATACAAAAGATATTATCCGCTAACTCTAAATTATGGTGTGTATTTATTGACTATAAAAAAGCGTTTGACAATGTTATAAGATATTATCCGCTAACTCTAAATTATGGTGTGTATTTATTGACTATAAAAAAGCGTTTGACAATGTTATAAGAGATACCCTCTGGGTGAAATTACTTCAATCTGGTATCAGCTGTAAAATGGTTCATATGATAAAATCTATATATAACAATGTTAAATCATGTGTTAAACTTTCATCGAATATGGATTTGTCAGAGTTCTTCAACCTGGGCTTGAAGCAAGGAGAGCCACTGTCGCCCATTTTGTTCATTTTGTTTATTAATGATTTTGTCGCTAATATCAATTTTGAGGCACTAACTGATATTGACCTAAATATGTTGACAAGATATCTTATCCTTTTCGCCGATGATATTGTGTTATTTACAACGCACCCAGACAGCCTACAGGCTCAGATTAACAGTATTTACAAATACTCGCATGAATGGGGTTTGAAAATAAATGTAAATAAAACTAAAGTATGTGTTTTCGAAAAAGGGAAAACAAATCAAAATGTGGATTTTTTTTATAAATGACGACAAAAATGAAATGGTAGATAACTTTACATATTTAGGTATTAATTTTACTCACACCGGTAACCTGTCAAACGCTGTTAAAGCTTTATCTAATCAAGCCCTTAGGGCATATCATAATTTACTGTCGGTGTTTGACAGAGTACCGTTAGATATTAAAACAAAACTGTCATTATTCGATTCCATGGTTGTACCAATTTTATTGTAGCGAGCTAAAGTCTGGGGCGTGTATAAATATAAAGAATTAGATAAACTGCATATCAAATTTTGCAAGTATATTTTGGGCGTACGTCAACAAACGTCAAATTATGCTGTTTATGGGGAACTAGAGCAATTTCCATTAACTGTAATAAGCAGGGAAAGGTCGTTATAATTTTGGTTAAAGATAATGAGTGATGTTAATTCACCTATATGCAGCATTTATATTGACCAATGTAATTACATAAATTGGAGCTGTTGGGCAAATCGGATTAGAGCTATTATTGACAATCTTGGTTATTCGAACTAACAACTTTCGGAACAATACCAATTATTTCCCTTTACTTAAAAGGCGATTACGAGACCAATTTGTTCAAGAATGGAGTATGAGTATACATAACTCACCTAAACTTGATTATTACGTAAAATTTAAAAACATATTTTGCTATGAAGACTATTTTGACAATTTAAAAATGATTCACTACGAAAGCAATAATCATGTTTAAGATTAAGTTCACATTCTCTCGAAATTGTAACCGGACGATATAATGGTATTGATCGTGCCAATAGATTATGTAAACTTTGTAACCAGAATGTTATTGAGTCAGAATATCATTTTGTGCTGTTCTGTACTAAATACAATGAAATTCGTACTAAATATTTAGGCCGATGGCTTGGCATACAGTAAATAAATTTAGAGATATCATGTCGTCTAAGAATGAAAAAATGTTGTTCAAAATTTATTCAAGAAACTCTTGTAATAAGAAAAAATACCCTTAAAAGTATGATTGTTTCGCAGGATTAATGTACATGTGATGTGTTGTTATTTGTGTAATGTTTGTTTTATATGTGTTACAATATGTATTGTCTTTGCCATATTTCTTTGTTAAACTTTTTAAATGGCCAAAGGCATAATTTGTCGATTGCTGAAACTAGTGGACGTATAAATGTTAGCTTTTTTGTTTAATACCTCTGTTAGCCATGAAACACTTTCTGTAAAACAATAAATCTGATTTGAACAGTTAAGTGGGTAACACATATGCCACTTCAAACAAAAAGAGTTTGCCGCTCAAGCAAGAGGTTGTGGGTTTGATCTCCAGCTCTACCCGACACCTCGAAAAAACAACACTTAAGTGCTAGTTTTACCCGAGAAGTGGACTTGAGAACAGCTCATATAGATCTGACTTAAGAGCGGCTCATATAGATCTGACTTGAGAACGTCTCATATAGATCTGACTTGAGAACGGCTCATATAGATCTGCCTCGAGAGCGGCTCATATAGATCTGACTTGAGAGCGGCTCATATAGATCTGACTTGAGAATGGCTCATAGAGATCTGACTTGAGAGCGGCTCATATAGATCTGACTTTAGAGCGGCTCATATAGATCTGACTTGAGAATGGCTCATAGAGATCTGACTTGAGAGCAGCTCATATAGATCTGACTTGAGAATGGCTCATAGAGATCTGACTTGAGAGCGGCTCATATAGATCTGACTTGAGAATGGCTCATAGAGATCTGACTTGAGAGTGGCTCATAGAGAAATGACTTTAGAGCGGATCATAGAGATCTGACTTGAGAACGGCTCATATAGATCTGCCTTGAGAGCGGCTCATATAGATCTGACTTTAGAGCGGCTCATAGAGATCTGACTTGAGAACGGCTCATATAGATCTGACTTGAGAACGGCTAATATAGATCTGACTTTAGAGCGGCTCATATAGATCTGACTTGAGAATGGCTCATATAGATCTGACTTTAGAGCGGCTCATAGAGATCTCACTTGAGAACGGCTCATATAGATCTGCCTTGAGAGCGGCTCATATAGATCTGACTTTAGAGCGGCTCATAGAGATCTGACTTGAGAACGGCTCATATAGATCTGACTTGAGAATGGCTCATAGAGATCTGACTTTAGAGCAGCTCATATAGATCTGACTTGAGAATGGCTCATAGAGATCTGACTTGAGAGCGGCTCATATAGATATGACTTTAGAGTGGCTCATAGAGATCTGACTTGAGAGCTGCTCATATAGCTATGACTTGAGAACGGCTCATATAGATCTGACTTGAGAGTGGTTCATATAGATCTGACTTGAGAACGGCTCATAAAGATCTGACTTGAGAGCAGCTGATATAGATCTGCCTTGAGAGCGGCTCATATAGATCTGACTTGAGAATGTCTCATATAGATCTGACTTTAGAGCGGCTCATATAGATCTGATTTGAGAATGGCTCATATAGATCTGACTTGAGAGCGGCTCATATAGATCTGACTTGAGAGCGGCTCATATAGATATGACTTGAGAGCGGCTCATATAGATCTGACTTGAGAGCGACTCATATAGATCTGACTTGAGAGCGGCTCATATAGATCTGACTTGAGAGCGGCTCATATAGATCTGACTTCAGAGCGGCTCATATAGATCTGACTTGAGAGCGGCTGATATAGATCTGACTTCAGAGTGGCTCATATAGATCTGACTTGAGAACGGCTCATATAGATCTGACTTGAGAACGGCTAATATAGATCTGACTTGAGAGCGGCTCATATAGATATTACTTGAGAGTTGCTCATATTGATCCGACTTGAGAGCAGCTGATATAGATCTGCCTTGTGAGCAGCTGATATAGTTCTGACTTGAGAGCGGCTGATATAGATCTGACTTGAGAGCGGCTCATATAGATATTACTTGAGAGTTGCTCATATAGATCCGACTTGAGAGCAGCTGATATAGATCTGCCTTGTGAGCAGCTGATATAGTTCTGCCTTGAGAGCGGCTGATATAGTTCTGACTTGAGAGCGGCTGATATAGATCTGACTTGAGAGCGGCTCATAAAGATCTGACTTGAGAGCGGCTGATATAGATCTGCCTTGAGAGCGGCTGATATAGTTCTGACTTGAGAGCGGCTGATATAGTTCTGACTTGAGAGCGGCTCATATAGATCTGACTTGAGAGCGGCTGATATAGATCTGACTTCAGAGCGGCTCATATAGATCTGACTTGAGAGCGGCTCATATAGATCTGACTTGAGAGCGGCTGATATAGATCTGACTTCAGAGCGGCTCATATAGATCTGACTTGAGAGCGGCTAATATAGATTTGACTTGAGAGCGGCTAATATAGATCCGACTTGAGAGCGGCTCATATAGATCTAACTTGAGAGTGGCTCATATAGATCTGACTTGAGAACGGCTCATATAGATCTGACTTGAGAGTGGCTCATATAGATATTACTTGAGAGTTGCTCATATAGATCCGACTTGAGAGCGGCTCATATAGATCTGACTTGAGAGTGGCTCATATAGATCTGACTTGAGAACGGCTCATAGAGATCTGACTTGAGAACGGCTCATAGAGATCTGACTTTAGAGCGGCTCATATAGATCTGACTTGAGAATGGCTCATAGAGATCTGACTTGAGAGCGGCTCATATAGATATGACTTTAGAGCGGCTCATAGAGATCTGACTTGAGAGCTGCTCATATAGCTATGACTTGAGAACGGCTCATATAGATCTGACTTGAGAACGGCTCATATAGATCTGACTTGAGAGCGGCTCATATAGATATTACTTGAGAGTTGCTCATATAGATCCGACTTGAGAGCAGCTGATATAGATCTGCCTTGTGAGCAGCTGATATAGTTCTGACTTGAGAGCGGCTGATATAGATCTGACTTGAGAGCGGCTCATATGGATATTACTTGAGAGTTGCTCATATAGATCCGACTTGAGAGCAGCTGATATAGATCTGCCTTGTGAGCGGCTGATATAGTTCTGACTTGAGAGCGGCTGATATAGATCTGACTTGAGAGCGGCTCATATAGATCTGACTTGAGAGCGGCTGATATAGTTCTGACTTGAGAGCGGCTGATATAGTTCTGACTTGAGAGCTGCTCATATAGATCTGACTTGAGAGCGGCTGATATAGATCTGACTTTAGAGCGGCTCATATAGATCTGACTTGAGAGCGGCTCATATAGATCTGACTTGAGAGGGGCTGATATAGATCTGACTTGAGAGCGGCTAATATAGATTTGACTTGAGAGCGGCTAATATAGATCCGACTTGAGAGCGGCTCATATAGATCTAACTTGAGAGCGGCTCATATAGATCTGACTTGAGAACGGCTCATATAGATCTGACTTGAGAACGGCTCATATAGATCTGACTTGAGAGTGGCTCATATAGATATTACTTGAGAGTTGCTCATATAGATCCGACTTGAGAGTGGCTAATATAGATCTGCCTTGAGAGCGGCTGATATAGATCTGCCTTGAGAGCGGCTGATATAATTATTACTTGAGAGTTGCTCATATAGATCTGACTTGAGAGCGGCTAATATAGATCTGACTTGAGAGCGGCTCATATAGATCCGACTTGAGAGCGGCTGATATAGATCTGCCTTGAGAGCGGCTGATATAGATATTACTTGAGAGTTGCTCATATAGATCCGACTTGAGAGTGGCTAATATAGATCTGCCTTGAGAGCGGCTGATATAGATCTGCCTTGAGAGCGGCTGATATAATTATTACTTGAGAGTTGCTCATATAGATCCGACTTGAGAGCGGCTAATATAGATCTGACTTGAGAGCGGCTCATATAGATCCGACTTGAGAGCGGCTGATATAGATCTGCCTTGAGAGCGGCTGATATAGATATTACTTGAGAGTTGCTCATATAGATCCGACTTGAGAGCGGCTAATATAGATCTGACTTGAGAGTGGCTAATATAGATCTGACTTGAGAGTGGCTGATATAGATATTACTTGAGAGCGGCTGATATAGATATGACTTGACAGTGGCTCATATAGTTCTGACTTGAGAGCGGCTCATATGGATCTGACTTGAGAGTGGCATATATGGATCTGACTTGAGAGCGGCTCATATAGATCTGACTTGAGAGCGGCTCATATAGATCTGACTTGAGAGCGGCTCATATAGATCTGACTTGAGAGCGGCTAATATAGATCTGACTTGAGAGCGGCTCATATAGATCTGACTTGAGAGCGGCTCATATAGATCTGACTTGAGAGCGGCTGATATAGATCTGCCTTGAGAGCGGCTGATATAGTTCTGACTTGAGAGCGGCTGATATAGTTCTGACTTGAGAGCGGCTCATATAGATCTGACTTGAGAGCGGCTGATATAGATCTGACTTCAGAGCGGCTCATATAGATCTGACTTGAGAGCGGCTCATATAGATCTGACTTGAGAGCGGCTCATATAGATCTGACTTGAGAGCGGCTCATATAGATCTGAATTGAGAGCGGCTCATATAGATCTGACTTGAGAGCGGCTAATATAGATTTGACTTGAGAGCGGCTAATATAGATCCGACTTGAGAGCGGCTCATATAGATCTAACTTGAGAGTGGCTCATATAGATCTGACTTGAGAGTGGCTAATATAGATCTGCCTTGAGAGCGGCTGATATAGATCTGCCTTGAGAGCGGCTGATATAGATATTACTTGAGAGTTGCTCATATAGATCCGACTTGAGAGCAGCTAATATAGATCTGCCTTGAGAGCGGCTGATATAGATATTACTTGAGAGCGGCTGATATAGATATGACTTGACAGTGGCTCATATAGTTCTGACTTGAGAGCGGCTCATATGGATCTGACTTGAGAGCGGCTCATATGGATCTGACTTGAGAGTGGCTCATATAGATCTGACTTGAGAGCGGCTCATATAAATCTGACTTGAGAGCGGCTCATATAGATCTGACTTGAGAGCAGTTCATATAGATCTGACTTGAGAGCGGCTCATATAGATCTTCTTTGCAGTTGAGCTGAAATAAATTAGTTTACATTAAACAATGGTGAAAGTTTTACCTGAGTGAGAGATGCGTCGTACAGTTTACACGCCTCGTCGCTGGTTGTTGACATCTTAAAACCAAGGTCACTCCATTCCTATAACGAATTTTACTGAAAATGTCGATGTCATTTCGCCTATTCTGGTAACAGTTATGTCGAAAAACAATTATGAATTACTGTCTTTTTACCTGTGTGGTGTTATGAAAACAATTTATCAAAGGCATGACAATATGTACATACTTTATAAACAACAACATTAATCATTTATTCATGATTGAAATCAGTTTAATTAGTGAGTATTACTATTTTAGCTGAATAAGGAATAAGGAACTTAGGATGTATCTCTGATTACTTATTCGAAAAAAGACTAGGAAATAAAGAATAAGGATCTAATTTTACGTTCATTGCATACTAGGTTAAACATGCATTTATGCCCCAGAAAATGTTGATATCTTTAACACCAAATGTTACATTCTTGCAGGTTCGGACAATAAACTATGGCCAGTGGCGTAGCTTCCTATAGGCACATCACATTCTATTTTGTTGGTTGCATACATTTTGCTTTAGCAACGCTATTTAATGTTACAAAACAAGTTTAAAACAATGTGTTACGTTGTGTAAATCTTCAACCACATTTTTTTGACTCCTTGTTTCTAAAGTCTATGCATTAGAAGTGTAGAGTTAACTCATTTAAATGAGGAGTTAAACTAAATCCTCACTGAGGTTTGAGGAGGTGCGTAAGAGTTAAATTTGAAAAACATGAGTGTTACATACTAGTATACTCCGAGTTACCGCGAACGTTTTATATGGGCATAGAATGTGCACAACACATTTTATTTTGTTGGTTGTATACATTTTGCTTTAGTAACGCTATTTAATGTTATCAAATAAGTTTAAAATAATGTGTTATGTTTTGTAAATCTTCAACCACTTTTTGTTGACTCCTTGTTTCTAAAGTCTATGCATTTGAAGTGCAGAGTTAACTCATTTAAATGAGGAGTTAAAACTAAATCCTCAATCAGGTTTGAGGAGGTACGCAAGAGTTAAATTTGAAAGACATGAGTGTTCACATATACCACGAAGTGTTTATAAAGACATAGAATGTGTACACATCACGTCTTATCTCACTTTCGGAAGACAAATCTTATTTCACTGTTAAAAGAGGATGTCCATTTTAATCGTCAATGTTTAATACTTTACAAATTGATTCATTTTGTAAACAACAATTTTTTTTAATTATTTTACTTTGGTAGATAAACGTTATTCTCATGTTTTTTGTTGCATTTAACGCATATAAAGCAACATATTTATCATGTTTGTTTAAAATTTAATTCCTCATCCCAATCTTTGTCTTTAAGATCTTTATGTTTTATTGAACCTCCAGACTCATCACGTTCTTGAAGTTGAGTTAAAATCTGTACAATTGCCTCGCTCGATTCCTTTATTTTCTCAAGTTCTGTCGTTAAATGCTCCTGTTTTAAGCTAAGCTGATGCAGCTTGTTACATAAAAGTATACGTATTTCCTCCATTGTAAAGTTCACACAAATACGTATAAGCTTTCTAAGCCAACTGATTTACAAATCTATATTTTACATAGAAATACTGCTAGATAGAAACGAAGTATGTTTTTGATAGGTTGTGATGACTTCTCCGTACGCACAAATACATACACGGAATCAAAACGAATAGACATATTAACGAGATTATACTCAAAATATGTACAAGTTTAAATTCTTCCATGCGTATAAAATTACTGATTTAATCCGAGCTCGGTCGCGCATTGAATAGTCTTCAGCAAAAACGAATTATGTCTTGTACAATAGTAACGGATAAATGACCTATCTACCTGTATTGTATACGATATACATCCGAGCGAAGTAAAATTTGGCAAAGTGTAGTCATTTTTGGCAAAATATAGTCATTAAATACTAGGTATTTTAACTCCTACTATACTACCTTGTTAATGTGAACAAATCTTAAAACATTACCTCTATTATCAATGTAGTATTAGATTACAAAACATTACCTCTATTATCAATGTATTTGTTTGTACAAAACAGCGAATTCAAGGTTAATATTAAGGATAACCAGTCCTCTAAAAACAGCAGACATATATATGGATCTACGCCAATACGCACCAACGACAGTATGGCTGATTTTTTTCGGGGGAACATGCCCCCCACCCCACTACAACTGCACGTCACTACACGTCGTTTACAGCCAAGCTACGGACCTGATGGTTGCTATTTACCCCAATATGTTGTAACTTTTAAACGTTTTTGTTAAGAAATATCTGGGGTTTAAACCCGATGCCATATTCACTGGAAGCCGCAACATGGGGGAAGAATGTGGAGGTCCATGCTGTTTTTTATTGGGGTACGGAAACTTTCCGCGGGCCATTTCGACAGTTAAAACAAAATGTTACAGTCAACTTAGAATACATGTTCTGTTGCTATTTATTCAAATATTTTGCGAAATTAAAACGTTTTTATAATAAGATAAAACTATAAGATGTATTAAAAAAAAGCGAACTTCAAACCGAGTTTAAAACCGTTACTACATGCACTGGGAGCAAAGATGCTGTGCACAGTGTGTGAGCGTGGGTGGCACTGTTGATTGGGGTTACGGGAACTATTACGTGTGAGAATAAACCATAACCACATGCATTAGGAACTTCCACCAGGGAATAACTCTTGTTGTGGAGCGCGTGGTCTAGTGTTAGGGCACCGAACACATGATCGGAGGGTCGTCGGTTCCACACGGCTATGTGTGGTGTCCTTGGGCAAGACACCTTTACGCATATGCTTTGTACTAGTTCTACCGTGGAAGACTTCGAGTGTGATTTATCTACGTTGTAAGAACTTGTTTCACAATGGAAGTAAAATAAATAAGTTTAATCCACTCTTTTTGTGACTTTTATTTATTTTATTAAAACAAACACTAACCCACGCAAGCACGCAGGCATACAAACACTTACCCAGGCAAGCACGCACGCAAACAAACACTAACCCACGCAAGCACGCACCACTGACGCGGGCTCGGAAGGCTTCCTCAAAGAAAACGGTTATATCAATCCAGATATTTAGTAGTCTGTGACATTTTAACAATGTTATCAAAATATTGACTTTGTGGGGTGGGGGCGGAGACTGAGAATACAATGATCCACATAACATAACCCCTCCCCCCCCCCCCCCACCCCGCCCTTGTACGTCCCAAAGCATCGGCTTCTTCGCCTATGATAGTTTATAAAACTCCGTTTGTTATCTATGTCGAAATATACACTTGTAAGTAGGGTAAAGGTCATCCAAGTGTTGTATATCTACAGGTATACTTCATGCACAGCCATCTAAATTATGTGGAACTAGAAGTATACGCCATAGCATGTCCACCACTTTGGACAACTAATGATAAATCCGTATATACGAAATACTGCATCCAATCTAGTACATGTACCAATGTTGCATTTACAGGTTATATGCAGCGATGCTATGTAAACACACACACGTACATACTAATACATTTTGTACATCGTGTCATTGCATAGCAAATGTATGTTTAACTGATACACGTATAACTACTGTACGTATAACTTGGGTATGTATAACTAATGTACGTATAAATAATGCACATATAACTAATGAACATATAACTAATGTACGTACTACTAATATGCATAAAGTTAATGTACAAAGAAGTTATGTACAAATAACTAGTTTATGCATAACTAATGTATGCACAATATATATAAAAGTTCACCCAAGTATTCCCTTTATGAATTGAACGCGTCTACGTTTATGACACGGCAACAATGACACATTTAACCATTTAAATGTGTATGGTCAATACTACATTCTTTAAATATAAAGCATCTTACCTTTGATGACCTCCAATGACAATGCGGATGTACAGGCATGATGATGCGGTGACTCGTTAAATATCAATGAATCCGTTAAAGTTTATAGTACACGAGAAGATGGTGGTGTATTTATCTTTCACCGAGCAGATTATTATTAACAACTCACAATGTCCTGAAAACAGACGGCGGCACATAATACAATATATTTTTTTATCAATTATACTCAATGTCAGACTGTATAGTGTTCCATTAGGGCCGTCGTGCAGACGCTTTCACAACAGAGATTATCATGACGACGGCATGATAACATGTTGATAGCACGATGAAAATGAAGAGAAGGCACAATCGGAAGACGAGATCCCATGATAGCATGCCAGCACGTCAGTGATTATATGGACATACTATGATAATAAAGAGATTGCTATATGACTATATCTCATATTCGGCATCGTGCTGTCATAGCATTTTTTATGACAATGTTTCATCAGCCTAAGTGTAATCACCATCGTACTTATCATAGTGTCAAAACACCTTCGTAACTGCATGTTAGCAAAACGATAACACGATGGCACTAGAGGAACACCGTATGTATGCAACACAGACACGGGATCAAAGTCACGTACTCATGATCAGGCGTTAGGTTTCTAATTCGCATTAAAGAAAACACATTTTCTTGTAATAAAACAATCTCACTGACTTATTTTGTGTGTTTTTGGTTGTTTTATTTTCAACAAAAAGAGTGGTTTATCCTGTTCTACAGGTTTTCCTCCCCCCCTTAAAACTGAATATGCCGTGGGCCTATCTAGTTAACCTGAAATGTGTTGAAAATGGCGTTAAACCCCATTTGAAATAAAAACATGAGCTCACTAGCTTTACACTTTAAAATCGTTCCTCGATCTGTTAGGCAGTTAATCCGTCCTAGACATCTTCTAGTACTATGACTACTTCTCCACAAATCCAGATGTGGGAGACTCATGGCCGTGGAACAAAGCTCATGTTCAATCATCATAGATATTACGGCCAGACAAGTCGGGAAGTAGCAAGTGACTTGTAGAGATAAGGTGTTTCTATAACTAGAGGACCCCATAAACGATGTGTGCGTATGCTGAATGGCGTTATGGAACTAAAATGTCGTTCAATCGTGAACCATCGGGTATTTCCGTATCCTCCGTAGAATACACCTGGTGTATAGCTCTAGAATACACCAACGCGAATCGCAGGGGGGGTGGGGGGGTCTATTGCAGAGCATAAAGGCAGAGGTGATCAGATTGAAATGTCGTTGAGAAAGATGAAACTCCCATACAAACAAACGCATATAATAGACAGTGTTGCGTTTATTGAGTCCTTTATTTTATAACATATAAACGAAATATTGCACTTGTCTATCGATTACATTGACATAAAAATAGTGTGTGAAGTTATCACGTTATCAGCGGCGGTATAGTTGTATGTGTATGCACATAAACACACACACGACACACGGAGATACCGACACTTAAATGTTTATACAATACATACATACATACATACATACATACACGGCATATACATGTACGAACACTCTGATATCGCTAAGATAAAAACACGGACATATACACTAGCTAATCAAAGATTTTATAATACAATACCCGTGGGCGTCATTCATATATAAATGTATATATATATTAGCGTGGGTTGTGATACTGGATGTTTCTGATTCGTTACTTATAGATGTAAGTATAGTAGTCTGTGTATGACATACACAGTTCTTTTTCTTTTTTTCTGTATTGTGTAATATTTAGAGTGTTTCTTCGCCTATGGCCCATAAAGTGTTCAATTTGTTTATACATTCATTAATTGTTAGTTAAGCAGTGTCACAGCGGAATATCCTACCGCAGACATTTATAGTATGATACCCAACCCCAGTCACAGCGAAATATCATGTCCCAGACATGTAGTATGATACCCAACCCGGGCACTGTGGAATATCCTGCCGCAGACATTTATAGTATGGCACCCAACCCAGGCACAGTGGAATATCCTGTCACAGACATATAGTATGACACCCAACCCAGGCACAGCGGAATATCCTGTCACAGACATATAGTATGGCACCCAACCCAGGCACAGTGGAATATCCTGTCACAGACATATAGTATGACACCCAACCCAGGCACAGCGGAATATCCTGTCACAGACATATAGTATGGCACCCAACCCAGGCACAGCGGAATATCCTGTCACAGACATATAGTATGGCACCCAACCCAGGCACAGCGGAATATCCTGTCACAGACATATAGTATGGCACGCAACCCAGGCACAGCGGAATATCCTGTCACAGACATATAGTATGGCACCCAACCCAGGCACAGCGGAATATCCTGTCACAGACATATAGTTTGGCACCCAACCCAGGCACAGCGGAATATCCTGTCACAGACATATAGTATGGCACCAAACTCAGGCACAGCGGAATATCCTGTCGCAGACATATAGTATGACACCCAACCTAGTCACAGCCGAATATCCTGCCGCAGACATATAGTATGGCACCAAACCAAGGCACAGCAGAATATCCTGCCGCAGACATATAGTATGGCACCCAACTCAGGCACAGCGGAATATCCTGCCGCAGACATATAGTATGATACCCAAACCAGTCACAGCGGAATATTCTGCCGCAGACATAAAGTATGATACCCAACCCCAGTCACAGCGGAATATCCTGCAGAAGACATAAAGTATGACACCCGACTCAGGCACAGCGGAATATCCTGCCACAGACATACAGTATGACACCGAACTCAGGCACAGCGGAATATCCTGCCGCAGACATATAGTATGACACCCAACCCTGTCACAGCGGAATATCCTGCCGCAGACATATAGTATGACATTGCACCCCTGTTACAGTGGAATATCCTGCCGCAGACATAAAGTATGGCCCCCAACTCAGGCACAGCGGAATATCCTGTCGCAGACACATAGTATGATACCCAACCCAGGCACAGCAGATTATCCTGCCGCAGACATAAAGTATTATACCCAACCCCAGTCACAGCGGAATATCCTGCCGTAGACATAATGTATGACACCCAACCCAGGCACAGCGGAATATCCTGCCGCAGACATATAGTATGATACCCAACACAGACAAAGCGGAATATCCTGCCACAGACATAAAGTATAATACCCAATCCCAGTCACAGCGGAATATCCTGCCACAGACATAAAGTATGATACCGAACCCAGGCACAGCGAATATCCTGCCGCAGACATAGTATGGCACCAAAACCAGGCACAGCAGAATATCCTGCTGCAGACATATAGTATGATACCCAAGCCAAGTCACAGCGGAATATCCTGTCCGATACCCAACCCAGACACAGCGGAATATCCTGTCCCAGACATTAAGTATGATACCCAACCCAGACACAGCGGAATATCCTGTCACAGACATTAACATGTCGTATGATACACAACCCAGTCACAGCGGAATATCCTGTAGCAGACATTAACATGTCGTATGATACACAACCCAGTCACAGCGGAATATCCTGTCCCAGACATTAAGTATGATACCCAACCCAGACACAGCTGAATATCTTGTCCCAGACATTAAGCATGATACCCAACCCAGACACAGCGGAATATCCTGTCACAGACATTAACATGTAGTATGATACACAACCCAGACACAGTGGAATATCCTGTAGCAGACATTAACATGTAGCATGATACACAACCCTGTCACAGCGGAATATCCTGTCCCAGACATGTAGTATGAAACCCAACCCAGCCACAGCAGAATATACTGTCCCAGACATATAGTATGACACCCAACCCAGTCACAGCGGAATATCCTGTCCCAGACATATAGTATGACACCCAACTCAGGCACAGCGGAATATCCTGCCGCAGACATATAGTATGGCACCCAACCCAGGCACAGTAGAATATCATGTCCCAGATATGTAGTATGATACCCAACCACGCCACACCGGAATATCCTGACGCAGACATATAGTATGACACCAAACTCAGGCACAGCGGAATATCCTGCCGCAGACATATAGTATGACACCCAACTCAGGCATGCAGAATATCCTGCTGCAGACATATAGTATGGCACCCAACCCAGGCACAGCAGAATATCCTACTGCAGACATATAGTATGACACCCAACCCAGTCACAGCAGAATATCCTGCAGCAGACATATTGTATCATACCTAACCCAAGTTAGAGCTGAATATCCTGTCGAAGACATAAAGTATTATACCCAACCCCATGCACAGCGGAATATCCTGTCGCAGGCATATAGAATGACACCCAACTCAGGCACAGCGGAATATCCTGCCGCAGACACATAGTATGATACCCAACCCCAGTCACAACGGAATATCCTATCCCAGACATGTAGCATGATACACAACCGCACCACACCGGAATATCCTGTCGCAGACATATAGTATGACACCCAACTCAGGCACAGCAGAATATCCTGCCATAGACATATAGTATGACACCCAACTCAGGCATGCGAAATATCCTGCCACAGACATATAGTATGGCACCCAACCCAGGCAAAGCGGAATATCCTGCCGCAGACATATAGTATGACACCCAACCTAGTCACAGCGGAATATCCTGTCGCAGACATATAGTATGACACCCAACTCAGGCAAAGCGGAATATCCTGTCGCAGACATATAGTATGGCACCCAACCCAGGCAAAGCGGAATATCCTGTCGCAGACATATAGTATGACACCCAACTCAGGCACAGCAGAATATCCTGCCATAGACATATAGTATGACACCCAACTCAGGCATGCGAAATATCCTGCCACAGACATATAGTATGGCACCCAATCCAGGCAAAGCGGAATATCCTGCCGCAGACATATAGTATGACACCCAACCTAGTCACAGCGGAATATCCTGCAGCAGATAGATAGTATGATACTCAACCCCAGTTACAGCTGAATATCCTGCCGCAGACATATAGAATGACACCCAACTCAGGCACAGCGGAATTTCCTGCCGCAGACATATAGAATGACACCCAACTCAGGCACAGCGGAATATCCTGCCGCAGACATATAGAATGACACATAACTCAGGCACAGCAGAATATCATGCAGCAGACACATTGTATGATACCCAACCCAAGTCACAGCGGAATATCCTGCCCCAGACATAAAGTATGATACCCAACCCCAGTCACAGCGGAATATCCTGTTGCATACATAAAGTATGACACCCAACCCAGGCACAGCGGAATATCTTGTCGCATACATATAGTATGATACCCAACCCCAGTCACAGCGGAATATCCTGCCGCAGACATAAAGTATGACACCCAACCCAGGCACAGTGGAATATCCTGCCGCAGACATATAGTATGATACCCAACCCAGTCTCAGTGGAATATCCTGCCGCAGACATATAGTATGATACCCAACCCAAGTCACAGCGGAATATCCTGCCGCAGACATAAAGTATGATACCCAACCCAGTCTCAGCAGAATATCCTGCCGCAGACATATAGTATGATACCCAACCCAGTCTCAGCGGAATATCCTGCTGCAGACATATAGTATGATACCCAACCTCAGACACAGTGGAATATCCTGCCGCAGACATAAAGTATGATACCCAACCCAGGCACCTAAAACTAATATCTTAAAGCGGAGAAGCAACAAGCGAGAAAGTTTCCGAGTAATATCTACACGTATTAGTGTATTTGTTTATTTATATACAATCTAAGTTTGTATAATATGGTGACTTATCAAATTGCTAAATGTGTATAGCCTTTATATAATAACCATAATTAATCTATAATATAGGTATATGTTATAATTATAAAACAAATACAAACCAAAACTCAAACATATTGTATACCCGATTAATGTATAGCAATTTTTTCTTTGCTTGTTTGCTTGGATATTTGGTGTCTCTTTTCATGCTTCATCAAGAGCTAACAGATAATCAGTTAACACAATCAGCCTTTCCCGTTAACCAGAACTCGAATCAGTGGTGGGAGACAAATGGCACTAACAGATAATTAGTTAACATAATCACCCTTTCCCGTTAACCAGAACTCGAATCAGTGATGGGAGACAAATGGCACTAACAGACAATTAGTTAACATAATCAGCCTTTCCCGTTAACCAGAACTCGAATCAGTGGTGGGAGACAAATGGCACTAACAGACAATCAGTTAACACAATCAGCCTTTCCTGTTAACCAGAACTCGAATCAGTGGTGGGAGACAAATGGCACTAACAGACAATCAGTTAACACAATCAGCCTTTCATGTTAACCAGTACTCGAATCAGTGGTGGGAGACAAATGGCACAAACAGACAATTAGTTAACACAATCAGCCTTTCATGTTAACCAGAACTCGAATCAGTGGTGGGAGACAAATGGCACTAACAGACAATTAGTTAACACAATCAGCCTTTCCCGTTAACCAGTACTCGAATCAGTGATGGGAGACAAATGTCACTAACAGACAATCAGTTAACACAATCAGCCTTTCATGTTAACCAGAACTCGAATCAGTGGTGGGAGACAAATGGCACTAACAGACAATTAGTTAACATAATCAGCCTTTCCCGTTAACCAGAACTCGAATCAGTGGTGGGAGACAAATGGCACTAACAGACAATCAGTTAACACAATCAGCCTTTCCTGTTAACCAGAACTCGAATCAGTGGTGGGAGACAAATGGCACTAACAGACAATCAGTTAACACAATCAGCCTTTCATGTTAACCAGTACTCGAATCAGTGGTGGGAGACAAATGGCACAAACAGACAATCAGTTAACACAATCAGCATTTCATGTTAACCAGTACTCGAATCAGTGGTGGGAGACAAATGGCACTAACAGACAATTAGTTAACACAATCAGCCTTTCATGTTAACCAGTACTCGAATCAGTGGTGGGAGACAAATGGCACTAACAGACAATCAGTTAACACAATCAGCCTTTCCCGTTAACCAGTACTCGAATCAGTGGTGGGAGACAAATGGCACTAACAGACAATCAGTTAACACAATCAGCCTTCCCTGTTAACCAGTACTCGAATCAGTGATGGGAGACAAATGGCACTAACAGACAATTAGTTAACACAATCAGCCTTTCCCGTTAACCAGTACTCGTATCAGTGGTGGGAGACAAATGGCACAAACAGACAATCAGTTAACACAATCAGCCTTTCATGTTAACCAGTACTCGAATCAGTCGTGGGAGACAAATGGCACTAACAGACAATTAGTTAACATAATCAGCCTTTCCCGTTAACCAGAACTCGAATCAGTGGTGGGAGACAAATGGCACTAACAGACAATCAGTTAACACAATCAGCCTTTCCTGTTAACCAGAACTCGAATCAGTGGTGGGAGACAAATGGCACTAACAGACAATCAGTTCACATAATCAGCCTTTCCTGTTAACCAGAACTCGAATCAGTGGTGGGAGACAAATGTCACTAACAGACAATCAGTTAACACAATCAGCCTTTCCTGTTAACCAGTACTCGAATCAGTGGTGGGAGACAAATGGCACTAACAGACAATCAGTTAACACAATCAGCCTTTCCTGTTAACCAGTACTCGAATCAGTGGTGGGAGACAAATGGCACTAACAGACAATCGGTTAACACAATCAGCCTTTCCTGTTAACCAGAACTCGAATCAGTGGTGGGAGACAAATGTCACTAACAGACAATTAGTTAACATAATCAGCCTTTCCCGTTAACCAGAACTCGAATCAGTGGTGGGAGACAAATGGCACAAACAGACAATCAGTTAACGCAATCAGCCTTTCCTGTTAACCAGAACTCGAATCAGTGGTGGGAGACAAATGTCACTAACAGACAATCAGTTAACACAATCAGCCTTTCCTGTTAACCAGTACTCGAATCAGTGGTGGGAGACAAATGGCACTAACAGACAATCGGTTAACACAATCAGCCTTTCCTGTTAACCAGAACTCGAATCAGTGGTGGGAGACAAATGGCACTAACAGACAATCAGTTAACATAATCAGCCTTTCCTGTTAACCAGTACTCGAATCAGTGGTGGGAGACAAATGGCACTAACAGACAATCAGTTAACACAATCAGCCTTTCCTGTTAACCAGTACTCGAATCAGTGGTGGGAGACAAATGGCACTAACAGACAATCGGTTAACACAATCAGCCTTTCCTGTTAACCAGAACTCGAATCAGTGGTGGGAGACAAATGGCACTAACAGACAATTAGTTAACATAATCAGCCTTTCCCGTTAACCAGAACTCGAATCAGTGGTGGGAGACAAATGGCACTAACAGACAATCAGTTAACATAATCAGCCTTTCCTGTTTACCAGAACTCGAATCAGTGGTGGGAGACAAATGGCACTAACAGACAATTAGTTAACATAATCAGCCTTTCCCGTTAACCAGAACTCGAATCAGTGTAGGGAGACAAATGGCACAAACAGACAATCAGTTAACACAATCAGCCTTTCATGTTAACCAGTACTCGAATCAGTGGTGGGAGACAAATGGCACTAACAGATAATCAGTTAACACAATCAGCCTTTCCCGTTAACCAGAACTCGAATCAGTGGTGGGAGACAAATAGCACTAACAGACAATTAGTTAACACAATCAGCCTTTCCCGTTAACCAGTACTCGAATCAGTGGTGGGAGACAAATGGCACTAACAGACAATCAGTTAACATAATCAGCCTTTCCTGTTAACCAGTACTCGAATCAGTGGTGGGAGACAAATGGCACTAACAGACAATTAGTTAACACAATCAGCCTTTCCCGTTAACCAGAACTCGAATCAGTGGTGGGAGACAAATTGCACTAACAGACAATTAGTTAACACAATCAGCCTTTCCCGTTAACCAGTACTCGAATCAGTGGTGGGAGACAAATGGCACTAACAGACAATCAGTTAACATAATCAGCCTTTCCCGTTAACCAGTACTCGAATCAGTGGTGGGAGACAAATGGCACTAACAGACAATCAGTTAACACAATCAGCCTTTCCTGTTAACCAGTACTCAAATCAGTGGTGGGAGACAAATGGCACTAACAGACAATCAGTTAACACAATCAGCCTTTCCCGTTAACCAGTACTCGAATCAGTGGTGGGAGACAAATGGCACTAACAGACAATCAGTTAACATAATCAGCCTTCCCTGTTAACCAGAACTCAAATCAGTGGTGGGAGACAAATGGCACTAACATACAATCAGTTAACACAATCAGCCTTTCCTGTTAAACAGTACTCGTATCAGTGGTGGGAGACAAATGGCACTAACAGACAATCAGTTAACACAATCAGCCTTCCCTGTTAACCAGAACTCGAATCAGTGGTGGGAGACAAATGGCACTAACAGACAATCAGTTAACACAATCAGCCTTTCCTGTTAACCAGTACTCGAATCAGTGGTGGGAGACAAATGTCACTAACAGACAATCAGTTAACACAATCAGCCTTTCCCGTTAACCAGTACTCGAATCAGTGATGGGAGACAAATGGCACTAACAGACAATCAGTTACACAATCAGCCTTTCCTGTTAACCAGTACTCGAATCAGTGGTGGGAGACAAATGGCACTAACAGACAATCAGTTAACACAATCAGCCTTTCCCGTTAACCAGTACTCGAATCAGTGATGGGAGACAAATGGCACTAACAGACAATCAGTTAACACAATCAGACTTTCCTGTTAACCAGTACTCGAATCAGTGATGGGAGACAAATGGCACTAACAGACAATCAGTTAACACAATCAGCCTTTACTGTTAACCAGTACTCGAATCAGTGATGGGAGACAAATGGCACTAACAGACAATCAGTTAACACAATCAGCCTTTCCCGTTAACCAGTACTCGAATCAGTGATGGGAGACAAATGGCACTAACAGACAATCAGTTACACAATCAGCCTTTCCTGTTAACCAGTACTCGAATCAGTGGTGGGAGACAAATGTCACTAACAGACAATCAGTTAACACAATCAGCCTTTCCTGTTAACCAGTACTCAAATCAGTGGTGGGAGACAAATGGCACGAACAGACAATCAGTTAACACAATCAGCCTTTCCCGTTAACCAGTACTCGAATCAGTGGTGGGAAACAAATGGCACTAACAGACAATCAGTTAACACAATCAGCCTTTCCTGTTAACCAGTACTCAAATCAGTGGTGGGAGACAAATGTCACTAACAGACAATCAGTTAACACAATCAGCCTTTCCTGTTAAACAGTACTCGAATCAGTGGTGGGAGACAAATGGCACTAACAGACAATCAGTTAACACAATCAGCCTTTCCTGTTAAACATTACTCGAATCAGTGGTGGGAGACAAATGGCACTAACAGACAATCAGTTAACACAATCAGCCTTTCCTGTTAAACAGTACTCGTATCAGTGGTGGGAGACAAATTGCACTAACAGACAATCAGTTAACACAATCAGCCTTTCCTGTTAACCAGTACTCGAATCAGTGGTGGGAGACAAATGGCACTAACAGACAATCAGTTAACACAATCAGCCTTTCCTGTTAAACAGTACTCGAATCAGTGGTGGGAGACAAATGGCACTAACAGACGATCAGTTAACACAATCAGCCTTTCCCGTTAACCAGTACTCGAATCAGTGGTGGGAGACAAATGGCACTAACAGACAATCAGTTAACACAATCAGCCTTTCCTGTTAAACAGTACTCGTATCAGTGGTGGGAGACAAATGGCACTAACAGACAATCAGTTAACACAATCAGCCTTTCCTGTTAACCAGTACTCGAATCAGTGGTGGGAGACAAATGTCACTAACAGACAATCAGTTAACACAATCAGCCTTTCCCGTTAACCAGTACTCGAATCAGTGGTGGGAGACAAATGTCACTAACAGACAATCAGTTAACACAATCAGCCTTTCCTGTTAACCAGTACTCGTATTAGTGGTCGGAGACAAATGGCACTAACAGACAGTCAGTTAACATAATCAGTCTTTCCTGTTAACCAGTACTCGAATCAGTGGTGGGAGACAAATTGCACTAACAGACAATCAGTTAACACAATCAGCCTTTCCTGTTAACCAGTACTCGAATCAGTGGTGGGAGACAAATGGCACTAACAGACAATCAGTTAACACAATCAGCCTTTCCTGTTAACCAGTACTCGAATCAGTGGTGGGAGACAAATGGCACTAACAGACAATCAGTTAACACAATCAGCCTTTCCTGTTAACCAGTACTCGAATCAGTGGTGGGAGACAAATGGCACTAACAGACAATCAGTTAACACAATCAGCCTTTCCTGTTAAACAGTACTCGTATCAGTGGTGGGAGACAAATGGCACTAACAGACAATTAGTTAACACAATCAGCCTTTCCTGTTAACCAGTACTCGAATCAGTGGTGGGAGACAAATGTCACTAACAGACAATCAGTTAACACAATCAGCCTTTCCCGTTAACCAGTACTCGAATCAGTGGTGGGAGACAAATGTCACTAACAGACAATCAGTTAACACAATCAGCCTTTCCTGTTAACCAGTACTCGTATCAGTGGTCGGAGACAAATGGCACTAACAGACAGTCAGTTAACATAATCAGTCTTTCCTGTTAACCGGTACTCGAATCAGTGGTGGGAGACAAATTGCACTAACAGACAATCAGTTAACACAATCAGCCTTTCCTGTTAAACAGTACTCGAATCAGTGGTGGGAGACAAATGGCACTAACAGACAATCAGTTAACACAATCAGCCTTTCCTGTTAAACAGTACTCGAATCAGTGGTGGGAGACAAATGGCACTAACAGACAATCAGTTAACACAATCAGCCTTTCCTGTTAAACAGTACTCGTATCAGTGGTGGGAGACAAATGGCACTAACAGACAATCAGTTAACACAATCAGCCTTCCCTGTTAACCAGAACTCGAATCAGTGGTGGGAGACAAATGGCACTAACAGACAATCAGTTAACATAATCAGTCTTTCCTGTTAACCAGTACTCGAATCAGTGATGGGAGACAAATGGCACTAACAGACAATCAGTTAACACAATCAGCCTTCCCTGTTAACCAGAACTCGAATCAGTGGTGGGAGACAAATGGCACTAACAGACAATCAGTTAACACAATCAGCCTTCCCTGTTAACCAGAACTCGAATCAGTGGTGGTAGACAAATGGCACTAACAGACAATCAGTTAACACAATCAGCCTTTCCTGTTAACCAGAACTCGAATCAGTGATGGGAGACAAATGGCACTAACAGACAATCAGTTAACACAATCAGCCTTTCCTGTTAACCAGTACTCGAATCAGTGGTGGGAGACAAATGGCACTAACAGACAATCGGTTAACACAATCAGCCTTTCCTGTTAACCAGAACTCGAATCAGTGGTGGGAGACAAATGGCACTAACAGACAATCAGTTAACATAATCAGCCTTTCCTGTTAACCAGTACTCGAATCAGTGGTGGGAGACAAATGGCACTAACAGACAATCAGTTAACACAATCAGCCTTTCCTGTTAACCAGTACTCGAATCAGTGGTGGGAGACAAATGGCACTAACAGACAATCGGTTAACACAATCAGCCTTTCCTGTTAACCAGAACTCGAATCAGTGGTGGGAGACAAATGGCACTAACAGACAATTAGTTAACATAATCAGCCTTTCCCGTTAACCAGAACTCGAATCAGTGGTGGGAGACAAATGGCACTAACAGACAATCAGTTAATATAATCAGCCTTTCCTGTTGACCAGAACTCGAATCAGTGGTGGGAGACAAATGGCACTAACAGACAATTAGTTAACATAATCAGCCTTTCCCGTTAACCAGAACTCGAATCAGTGTAGGGAGACAAATGGCACAAACAGACAATCAGTTAACACAATCAGCCTTTCATGTTAACCAGTACTCGAATCAGTGGTGGGAGACAAATGGCACTAACAGATAATCAGTTAACACAATCAGCCTTTCCCGTTAACCAGAACTCGAATCAGTGGTGGGAGACAAATAGCACTAACAGACAATTAGTTAACACAATCAGCCTTTCCCGTTAACCAGTACTCGAATCAGTGGTGGGAGACAAATGGCACTAACAGACAATCAGTTAACATAATCAGCCTTTCCTGTTAACCAGTACTCGAATCAGTGGTGGGAGACAAATGGCACTAACAGACAATTAGTTAACACAATCAGCCTTTCCCGTTAACCAGAACTCGAATCAGTGGTGGGAGACAAATTGCACTAACAGACAATTAGTTAACACAATCAGCCTTTCCCGTTAACCAGTACTCGAATCAGTGGTGGGAGACAAATGGCACTAACAGACAATCAGTTAACATAATCAGCCTTTCCCGTTAACCAGTACTCGAATCAGTGGTGGGAGACAAATGGCACTAACAGACAATCAGTTAACACAATCAGCCTTTCCTGTTAACCAGTACTCAAATCAGTAGTGGGAGACAAATGGCACTAACAGACAATCAGTTAACACAATCAGCCTTTCCCGTTAACCAGTACTCGAATCAGTGGTGGGAGACAAATGGCACTAACAGACAATCAGTTAACATAATCAGCCTTCCCTGTTAACCAGAACTCAAATCAGTGGTGGGAGACAAATGGCACTAACATACAATCAGTTAACACAATCAGCCTTTCCTGTTAAACAGTACTCGTATCAGTGGTGGGAGACAAATGGCACTAACAGACAATCAGTTAACACAATCAGCCTTCCCTGTTAACCAGAACTCGAATCAGTGGTGGGAGACAAATGGCACTAACAGACAATCAGTTAACACAATCAGCCTTTCCTGTTAACCAGTACTCGAATCAGTGGTGGGAGACAAATGTCACTAACAGACAATCAGTTAACACAATCAGCCTTTCCCGTTAACCAGTACTCGAATCAGTGATGGGAGACAAATGGCACTAACAGACAATCAGTTACACAATCAGCCTTTCCTGTTAACCAGTACTCGAATCAGTGGTGGGAGACAAATGGCACTAACAGACAATCAGTTAACACAATCAGCCTTTCCCGTTAACCAGTACTCGAATCAGTGATGGGAGACAAATGGCACTAACAGACAATCAGTTAACACAATCAGACTTTCCTGTTAACCAGTACTCGAATCAGTGATGGGAGACAAATGGCACTAACAGACAATCAGTTAACACAATCAGCCTTTACTGTTAACCAGTACTCGAATCAGTGATGGGAGACAAATGGCACTAACAGACAATCAGTTAACACAATCAGCCTTTCCCGTTAACCAGTACTCGAATCAGTGATGGGAGACAAATGGCACTAACAGACAATCAGTTACACAATCAGCCTTTCCTGTTAACCAGTACTCGAATCAGTGGTGGGAGACAAATGTCACTAACAGACAATCAGTTAACACAATCAGCCTTTCCTGTTAACCAGTACTCAAATCAGTGGTGGGAGACAAATGGCACGAACAGACAATCAGTTAACACAATCAGCCTTTCCCGTTAACCAGTACTCGAATCAGTGGTGGGAAACAAATGGCACTAACAGACAATCAGTTAACACAATCAGCCTTTCCTGTTAACCAGTACTCAAATCAGTGGTGGGAGACAAATGTCACTAACAGACAATCAGTTAACACAATCAGCCTTTCCTGTTAAACAGTACTCGAATCAGTGGTGGGAGACAAATGGCACTAACAGACAATCAGTTAACACAATCAGCCTTTCCTGTTAAACATTACTCGAATCAGTGGTGGGAGACAAATGGCACTAACAGACAATCAGTTAACACAATCAGCCTTTCCTGTTAAACAGTACTCGTATCAGTGGTGGGAGACAAATTGCACTAACAGACAATCAGTTAACACAATCAGCCTTTCCTGTTAACCAGTACTCGAATCAGTGGTGGGAGACAAATGGCACTAACAGACAATCAGTTAACACAATCAGCCTTTCCTGTTAAACAGTACTCGAATCAGTGGTGGGAGACAAATGGCACTAACAGACGATCAGTTAACACAATCAGCCTTTCCCGTTAACCAGTACTCGAATCAGTGGTGGGAGACAAATGGCACTAACAGACAATCAGTTAACACAATCAGCCTTTCCTGTTAAACAGTACTCGTATCAGTGGTGGGAGACAAATGGCACTAACAGACAATCAGTTAACACAATCAGCCTTTCCTGTTAACCAGTACTCGAATCAGTGGTGGGAGACAAATGTCACTAACAGACAATCAGTTAACACAATCAGCCTTTCCCGTTAACCAGTACTCGAATCAGTGGTGGGAGACAAATGTCACTAACAGACAATCAGTTAACACAATCAGCCTTTCCTGTTAACCAGTACTCGTATTAGTGGTCGGAGACAAATGGCACTAACAGACAGTCAGTTAACATAATCAGTCTTTCCTGTTAACCAGTACTCGAATCAGTGGTGGGAGACAAATTGCACTAACAGACAATCAGTTAACACAATCAGCCTTTCCTGTTAACCAGTACTCGAATCAGTGGTGGGAGACAAATGGCACTAACAGACAATCAGTTAACACAATCAGCCTTTCCTGTTAACCAGTACTCGAATCAGTGGTGGGAGACAAATGGCACTAACAGACAATCAGTTAACACAATCAGCCTTTACTGTTAACCAGTACTCGAATCAGTGGTGGGAGACAAATGGCACTAACAGACAATCAGTTAACACAATCAGCCTTTCCTGTTAAACAGTACTCGTATCAGTGGTGGGAGACAAATGGCACTAACAGACAATTAGTTAACACAATCAGCCTTTCCTGTTAACCAGTACTCGAATCAGTGGTGGGAGACAAATGTCACTAACAGACAATCAGTTAACACAATCAGCCTTTCCCGTTAACCAGTACTCGAATCAGTGGTGGGAGACAAATGTCACTAACAGACAATCAGTTAACACAATCAGCCTTTCCTGTTAACCAGTACTCGTATCAGTGGTCGGAGACAAATGGCACTAACAGACAGTCAGTTAACATAATCAGTCTTTCCTGTTAACCGGTACTCGAATCAGTGGTGGGAGACAAATTGCACTAACAGACAATCAGTTAACACAATCAGCCTTTCCTGTTAAACAGTACTCGAATCAGTGGTGGGAGACAAATGGCACTAACAGACAATCAGTTAACACAATCAGCCTTTCCTGTTAAACAGTACTCGAATCAGTGGTGGGAGACAAATGGCACTAACAGACAATCAGTTAACACAATCAGCCTTTCCTGTTAAACAGTACTCGTATCAGTGGTGGGAGACAAATGGCACTAACAGACAATCAGTTAACACAATCAGCCTTCCCTGTTAACCAGAACTCGAATCAGTGGTGGGAGACAAATGGCACTAACAGACAATCAGTTAACATAATCAGTCTTTCCTGTTAACCAGTACTCGAATCAGTGATGGGAGACAAATGGCACTAACAGACAATCAGTTAACACAATCAGCCTTCCCTGTTAACCAGAACTCGAATCAGTGGTGGGAGACAAATGGCACTAACAGACAATCAGTTAACACAATCAGCCTTCCCTGTTAACCAGAACTCGAATCAGTGGTGGTAGACAAATGGCACTAACAGACAATCAGTTAACACAATCAGCCTTTCCTGTTAACCAGAACTCGAATCAGTGATGGGAGACAAATGGCACTAACAGACAATCAGTTAACACAATCAGCCTTTCCTGTTAACCAGTACTCGAATCAGTGGTGGGAGACAAATGGCACTAACAGACAATCGGTTAACACAATCAGCCTTTCCTGTTAACCAGAACTCGAATCAGTGGTGGGAGACAAATGGCACTAACAGACAATCAGTTAACATAATCAGCCTTTCCTGTTAACCAGTACTCGAATCAGTGGTGGGAGACAAATGGCACTAACAGACAATCAGTTAACACAATCAGCCTTTCCTGTTAACCAGTACTCGAATCAGTGGTGGGAGACAAATGGCACTAACAGACAATCGGTTAACACAATCAGCCTTTCCTGTTAACCAGAACTCGAATCAGTGGTGGGAGACAAATGGCACTAACAGACAATTAGTTAACATAATCAGCCTTTCCCGTTAACCAGAACTCGAATCAGTGGTGGGAGACAAATGGCACTAACAGACAATCAGTTAACATAATCAGCCTTTCCTGTTGACCAGAACTCGAATCAGTGGTGGGAGACAAATGGCACTAACAGACAATTAGTTAACATAATCAGCCTTTCCCGTTAACCAGAACTCGAATCAGTGTAGGGAGACAAATGGCACAAACAGACAATCAGTTAACACAATCAGCCTTTCATGTTAACCAGTACTCGAATCAGTGGTGGGAGACAAATGGCACTAACAGATAATCAGTTAACACAATCAGCCTTTCCCGTTAACCAGAACTCGAATCAGTGGTGGGAGACAAATAGCACTAACAGACAATTAGTTAACACAATCAGCCTTTCCCGTTAACCAGTACTCGAATCAGTGGTGGGAGACAAATGGCACTAACAGACAATCAGTTAACATAATCAGCCTTTCCTGTTAACCAGTACTCGAATCAGTGGTGGGAGACAAATGGCACTAACAGACAATTAGTTAACACAATCAGCCTTTCCCGTTAACCAGAACTCGAATCAGTGGTGGGAGACAAATTGCACTAACAGACAATTAGTTAACACAATCAGCCTTTCCCGTTAACCAGTACTCGAATCAGTGGTGGGAGACAAATGGCACTAACAGACAATCAGTTAACATAATCAGCCTTTCCCGTTAACCAGTACTCGAATCAGTGGTGGGAGACAAATGGCACTAACAGACAATCAGTTAACACAATCAGCCTTTCCTGTTAACCAGTACTCAAATCAGTAGTGGGAGACAAATGGCACTAACAGACAATCAGTTAACACAATCAGCCTTTCCCGTTAACCAGTACTCGAATCAGTGGTGGGAGACAAATGGCACTAACAGACAATCAGTTAACATAATCAGCCTTCCCTGTTAACCAGAACTCAAATCAGTGGTGGGAGACAAATGGCACTAACATACAATCAGTTAACACAATCAGCCTTTCCTGTTAAACAGTACTCGTATCAGTGGTGGGAGACAAATGGCACTAACAGACAATCAGTTAACACAATCAGCCTTCCCTGTTAACCAGAACTCGAATCAGTGGTGGGAGACAAATGGCACTAACAGACAATCAGTTAACACAATCAGCCTTTCCTGTTAACCAGTACTCGAATCAGTGGTGGGAGACAAATGTCACTAACAGACAATCAGTTAACACAATCAGCCTTTCCCGTTAACCAGTACTCGAATCAGTGATGGGAGACAAATGGCACTAACAGACAATCAGTTACACAATCAGCCTTTCCTGTTAACCAGTACTCGAATCAGTGGTGGGAGACAAATGGCACTAACAGACAATCAGTTAACACAATCAGCCTTTCCCGTTAACCAGTACTCGAATCAGTGATGGGAGACAAATGGCACTAACAGACAATCAGTTAACACAATCAGACTTTCCTGTTAACCAGTACTCGAATCAGTGATGGGAGACAAATGGCACTAACAGACAATCAGTTAACACAATCAGCCTTTACTGTTAACCAGTACTCGAATCAGTGATGGGAGACAAATGGCACTAACAGACAATCAGTTAACACAATCAGCCTTTCCCGTTAACCAGTACTCGAATCAGTGATGGGAGACAAATGGCACTAACAGACAATCAGTTACACAATCAGCCTTTCCTGTTAACCAGTACTCGAATCAGTGGTGGGAGACAAATGTCACTAACAGACAATCAGTTAACACAATCAGCCTTTCCTGTTAACCAGTACTCAAATCAGTGGTGGGAGACAAATGGCACGAACAGACAATCAGTTAACACAATCAGCCTTTCCCGTTAACCAGTACTCGAATCAGTGGTGGGAAACAAATGGCACTAACAAACAATCAGTTAACACAATCAGCCTTTCCTGTTAACCAGTACTCAAATCAGTGGTGGGAGACAAATGTCACTAACAGACAATCAGTTAACACAATCAGCCTTTCCTGTTAAACAGTACTCGAATCAGTGGTGGGAGACAAATGGCACTAACAGACAATCAGTTAACACAATCAGCCTTTCCTGTTAAACATTACTCGAATCAGTGGTGGGAGACAAATGGCACTAACAGACAATCAGTTAACACAATCAGCCTTTCCTGTTAAACAGTACTCGTATCAGTGGTGGGAGACAAATTGCACTAACAGACAATCAGTTAACACAATCAGCCTTTCCTGTTAACCAGTACTCGAATCAGTGGTGGGAGACAAATGGCACTAACAGACAATCAGTTAACACAATCAGCCTTTCCTGTTAAACAGTACTCGAATCAGTGGTGGGAGACAAATGGCACTAACAGACGATCAGTTAACACAATCAGCCTTTCCCGTTAACCAGTACTCGAATCAGTGGTGGGAGACAAATGGCACTAACAGACAATCAGTTAACACAATCAGCCTTTCCTGTTAAACAGTACTCGTATCAGTGGTGGGAGACAAATGGCACTAACAGACAATCAGTTAACACAATCAGCCTTTCCTGTTAACCAGTACTCGAATCAGTGGTGGGAGACAAATGTCACTAACAGACAATCAGTTAACACAATCAGCCTTTCCCGTTAACCAGTACTCGAATCAGTGGTGGGAGACAAATGTCACTAACAGACAATCAGTTAACACAATCAGCCTTTCCTGTTAACCAGTACTCGTATTAGTGGTCGGAGACAAATGGCACTAACAGACAGTCAGTTAACATAATCAGTCTTTCCTGTTAACCAGTACTCGAATCAGTGGTGGGAGACAAATTGCACTAACAGACAATCAGTTAACACAATCAGCCTTTCCTGTTAACCAGTACTCGAATCAGTGGTGGGAGACAAATGGCACTAACAGACAATCAGTTAACACAATCAGCCTTTCCTGTTAACCAGTACTCGAATCAGTGGTGGGAGACAAATGGCACTAACAGACAATCAGTTAACACAATCAGCCTTTCCTGTTAACCAGTACTCGAATCAGTGGTGGGAGACAAATGGCACTAACAGACAATCAGTTAACACAATCAGCCTTTCCTGTTAAACAGTACTCGTATCAGTGGTGGGAGACAAATGGCACTAACAGACAATTAGTTAACACAATCAGCCTTTCCTGTTAACCAGTACTCGAATCAGTGGTGGGAGACAAATGTCACTAACAGACAATCAGTTAACACAATCAGCCTTTCCCGTTAACCAGTACTCGAATCAGTGGTGGGAGACAAATGTCACTAACAGACAATCAGTTAACACAATCAGCCTTTCCTGTTAACCAGTACTCGTATCAGTGGTCGGAGACAAATGGCACTAACAGACAGTCAGTTAACATAATCAGTCTTTCCTGTTAACCGGTACTCGAATCAGTGGTGGGAGACAAATTGCACTAACAGACAATCAGTTAACACAATCAGCCTTTCCTGTTAAACAGTACTCGAATCAGTGGTGGGAGACAAATGGCACTAACAGACAATCAGTTAACACAATCAGCCTTTCCTGTTAAACAGTACTCGAATCAGTGGTGGGAGACAAATGGCACTAACAGACAATCAGTTAACACAATCAGCCTTTCCTGTTAAACAGTACTCGTATCAGTGGTGGGAGACAAATGGCACTAACAGACAATCAGTTAACACAATCAGCCTTCCCTGTTAACCAGAACTCGAATCAGTGGTGGGAGACAAATGGCACTAACAGACAATCAGTTAACATAATCAGTCTTTCCTGTTAACCAGTACTCGAATCAGTGGTGGGAGACAAATGGCACTAACAGACAATCAGTTAACACAATCAGCCTTTCCTGTTAACCAGTACTCGAATCAGTGGTGGGAGACAAATTGCACTAACAGACAATCAGTTAACACAATCAGCCTTTCCTTTTAAACAGTACTCGTATCAGTGGTGGGAGACAAATGGCACAAACAGACAATCAGTTAACACAATCAGCCTTCCCTGTTAACCAGAACTCGAATCAGTGGTGGGAGACAAATGTCACTAACAGACAATCAGTTAACACAATCAGCCTTTCCTGTTAACCAGAACTCGAATCAGTGATGGGAGACAAATGGCACTAACAGACAATCAGTTAACACAATCAGCCTTTCCTGTTAACCAGAACTCGAATCAGTGGTGGGAGACAAATGGCACTAACAGACAATCAGTTAACACAATCAGCCTTCCCTGTTAACCAGAACTCGAATCAGTGGTGGGAGACAAATGGCACTAACAGACAATCAGTTAACATAATCAGTCTTTCCTGTTAACCAGTACTCGAATCAGTGATGGGAGACAAATGGCACTAACAGACAATCAGTTAACACAATCAGCCTTCCCTGTTAACCAGAACTCGAATCAGTGGTGGGAGACAAATGGCACTAACAGACAATCAGTTAACACAATCAGCCTTCCCTGTTAACCAGAACTCGAATCAGTGGTGGTAGACAAATGGCACTAACAGACAATCAGTTAACACAATCAGCCTTTCCTGTTAACCAGAACTCGAATCAGTGATGGGAGACAAATGGCACTAACAGACAATCAGTTAACACAATCAGCCTTTCCTGTTAACCAGAACTCGAATCAGTGGTGGGAGACAAATGGCACTAACAGACAATCAGTTAACACAATCAGCCTTCCCTGTTAACCAGAACTCGAATCAGTGGTGGGAGACAAATGGCACTAACAGACAATCAGTTAACATAATCAGTCTTTCCTGTTAACCAGTACTCGAATCAGTGATGGGAGACAAATGGCACTAACAGACAATCAGTTAACACAATCACCTTCCCTGTTAACCAGAACTCGAATCAGTGGTGGGAGACAAATGGCACTAACAGACAATCAGTTAACATAATCAGTCTTTCCCGTTAACCAGTACTCGAATCAGTGGTGGGAGACAAATGGCACTAACAGACAATCAGTTAACACAATCAGCCTTTCCCGTTAACCAGAACTCGAATCAGTGGTGGGAGACAAATGGCACTAACAGACAATCAGTTAACACAATCAGCCTTCCCTGTTAACCAGAACTCGAATCAGTGGTGGGAGACAAATGGCACTAACAGACAATCAGTTAACACAATCAGCCTTTCCCGTTAACCAGAACTCGAATCAGTGGTGGGAGACAAATGGCACTAACAGACAATCAGTTAACATAATCAGTCTTTCCTGTTAACCAGTACTCGAATCAGTGATGGGAGACAAATGGCACTAACAGACAATCAGTTAACACAATCAGCCTTTCCCGTTAACCAGAACTCGAATCAGTGGTGGGAGACAAATGGCACTAACAGACAATCAGTTAACACAATCAGCCTTCCCTGTTAACCAGAACTCGAATCAGTGGTGGGAGACAAATGGCACTAACAGACAATCAGTTAACACAATCAGCCTTTCCCGTTAACCAGAACTCGAATCAGTGGTGGGAGACAAATGGCACTAACAGACAATCAGTTAACACAATCAGCCTTTACTGTTAACCAGAACTCGAATCAGTGGTGGGAGACAAATGGCACTAACAGACAATCAGTTAACACAATCAGCCTTCCCTATTAACCAGAACTCGAATCAGTGGTGGGAGACAAATGGCACTAACAGACAATCAGTTAACATAATCAGTCTTTCCTGTTAACCAGTACTCGAATCAGTGATGGGAGACAAATGGCACTAACAGACAATCAGTTAACACAATCAGCCTTCCCTGTTAACCAGAACTCGAATCAGTGGTGGGAGACAAATGGCACTAACAGACAATCAGTTAACACAATCAGCCTTTCCCGTTAACCAGAATTCGAATCAGTGGTGGGAAACAAATGGCACTAACAGACAATCAGTTAACACAATCAGCCTTCCCTGTTAACCAGAACTCGAATCAGTGGTGGGAGACAAATGACACTAACAGACAATCAGTTAACACAATCAGCCTTTCCTGTTAACCAGTACTCGAATCAGTGGTGGGAGACAAATGGCACTAACAGACAATCAGTTAACACAATCAGCCTTTCCTGTTAACCAGTACTCGAATCAGTGGTGGGAGACAAATGGCACTAACAGACAATCGGTTAACACAATCAGCCTTCCCTGTTAACCAGAACTCGAATCAGTGGTGGGAGACAAATGGCACTAACAGACAATCAGTTAACACAATCAGCCTTTACTGTTAACCAGTACTCGAATCAGTGATGGGAGACAAATGGCACTAACAGACAATCAGTTAACACAATCAGCCTTTCCTGTTAACCAGTACTCAAATCAGTGGTGGGAGACAAATGTCACTAACAGACAATCAGTTAACACAATCAGCCTTTCCTGTTAACCAGTACTCGAATCAGTGGTGGGAGACAAATGGCACAAACAGACAATCAGTTAACACAATCAGCCTTTCCTGTTAACCAGAACTCGAATCAGTGGTGGGAGACAAATGTCACTAACAGACAATCAGTTAACACAATCAGCCTTTCCTGTTAACCAGAACTCGAATCAGTGGTGGGAGACAAATGGCACTAACAGACAATCAGTTAACACAATCAGCCTTTCCTGTTAACCAGAACTCGAATCAGTGGTGGGAGACAAATGTCACTAACAGACAATCAGTTAACACAATCAGCCTTTCCTGTTAACCAGAACTCGAATCAGTGGTGGGAGACAAATGGCACGAACAGACAATCAGTTAACACAATCAGCCTTTCCCGTTAACCAGAACTCGAATCAGTGGTGAGAGACAAATGACAATGCCGTATATCAGTCATCACGATGACTGTGGCCGGGCAGGGATTCGAACTCACGACCCCTGGATTGATAGTCAGACGTGTCATCGACTGAGCTTACCGGGCTCGGCTATATAAAGACTTCAATTTATGGTTCATTGTTAAGGAAAATGTTTGTATTTGTATAATGTCTGGATACGTCAGAATCACATTGAAGAAAGTACATGACTGTATTGTTTTGTTGTGTAGTTTCATGTCGTGAGTCTGATAGGTACACAAATAGACCTACATATCCTGTGTATTTTATGTGAGTTTTTATGCAAGATGTCTTATACAAATTATTGTATCGATTCTTTCTCCATCATCTACACATTGAGAGTATACTAGTACATGAGTATATAACATATATACCTACAATTAAAACTTCCTACTGGTAGTAATGTTAATACGGTTCATACCTCCGCTGGATCAGTCAAGAAGTAGTACAGTATCTACTGAAATAGTATGAAATATGGGAATTATATTCAACTTCGTCAGCCCACCACACGATTAGCAAACATTCCCAGATTTCAGAACCATCGTTAGTTATCAAATATCAGGGGACATAATTCAATTAAGGGGTATGTTATTTGTTCTTTATTATGGAATATGACCAACACGCGATGAGATAATGGCATCACACTATGTCATAAACTCGTTTAAATGAATATATTCACGTGAAAAGACAGAGACGCAATGAATTTATTATACAAATTCGCATTCGATTTTATCTGTGATTTTATTAATACGTTATCACGACTTGTGATATGGTTTGTCCATGTATAAGGTCACCTACCACCATTGCGTTTTCCATAGACATTATAACGTTTGACCTAATTTTCACTATTTCTATCATTCGCGGACCAAAAAGTCCTATATCATATTAAAGTACTGTCCTAGACTCAAATTAAAATGTCCCCAAAATGAGGTCAAAAGTACCACTTTTTGCCCCCTGAAGTTGGGTACCACCACTTTCAGCATGAAAAAAAATAAATTTCACCAGTTTTACTTACCATCCTGTTTCCTTGATAAAATGAATTTAGTCAGTCACAGAAACATAATTCTAATTCTTTATTGACACAAACATAATAAACTTATATTTTATTGTGATCATTTGCCAGTTTAACATTTTCATCCAACCAGAATTAAGCTTACTATAAACATATATGCCCTGAACATCGCTATACTCAATGGTGGTAGCTGACCATAAGTAGTATTACGAATATCTTTAGAACTGAACATACCAGTGCTGGATGGTATCACTTTACGTGCAACTGAAACAGTGCATATTCAATAAATAAACAACAAATATGTATCACAAGCACATACATATCAAAACAACACCATCAATGGGAAATTAGCAATATTGATATACTAACATATTCAATAATATAGATTTATAAATTTATGTTTCAGCAACGTTTTGCCAGTCATAATTGGCTGGACTAAACTAATTATTGTGTACTTTCTTACTAGAAATAAGAAAACTACACAGCTGTCGTCATGTTTGTGTTCATCGAACATGCTGTCTTCACTCTGTTGTTGGCTGTTCTTCTAAGTATCTATTACCGCAAAGGTCCGAATGAATTCCTCCGAGTTATCGTTCTGGCGCTGAAGGAGTTACCGGGCGTGCAGACTATCATTGGACTGGTATTGAAGAATGAAGTGTCTAGTTTTGTAAAAAGTTCAAGTTTAGGGCAAGATATTTCCAAAACCAGACCACGTGTTGTCCTGCCCAAAACAGGTACGCTTACTAAATGTACTTATTACTGTTATTTTATATAACTTCTGTTAGATATCTTATTGCAGTATGGTATTTGGAAATGTAATCAACATCATAATTATTTCATATTCCCAAGTGAGAACTACACCGGTCTGCATTATAAACTAGAGTTTGGAATGTACGCGTCGTTTTTTAAAAGGAAAACATCGACTTGTTGCACTAAACAAACCTTAATTTCGACCAAAGGGTGGTCAAAGCAATGCTCGCCTTACTACATATGACAATACTGATAAGCAAATGGAAAAGTACTTAGTTATACGTAAAAAAGTAACTCTTAAACTCCGCCAAGTGGTTTTGGTTTAAACATATTTTATTTCTTTTTATATATACAGAAATAGGGTTAGACCAAGTGATACCCGTATGTTCATAAATGAGACATAAAATCTGAAAAGAAAAAACTTTATATTATGATTAGTGTATTATTTGACTGTAAAAGTTTACTTTGGATGATACATATAGTAATATATACTTTTGATATTATTCCTGACACTTTCGGCATTTAGGAATAGACCATGACGAACTTAGAAGACAGATGGAAGCACTGCAGAAACGTGAATCCAACCCGGAAAAAGACGGAAATGTGTTTGCTTACACATACACGATGCGCGATGACCACTATAAAATACAACAGGAGGCGTTTGACATGTTTGAGGGTGAATTTAACATTCATTATTTCTGTTGTTTTAATTTAATTTAACTTTCGTATACATAATATGGCAAATGCAATGTTTTATGTAGAAAGCAATTGGTTTCATCAAAATTACTTTCAATAAATTTTTTGACGATGATAAAACGTTCATTATCCGTCTACTCGATGTACAATCATATTTCATCTACTCCATGTACAATCATATTTCGTCTACTCCATGCATCATTACACTCTGTTTTAAGAAAATATTGTCAAACAACATATAAGAACACAGCCATCCCAATAGGAGACGTAGCATGCAAAGAACACAACTAGTACACGTACACAATCGCAGTAAGAACAATACAAACAAACAGATGCTAGTATATTTAAAGTTAGTTTACGAGTGCATCCATCTTCGCTCTACTGGGTGCACTCGTAGAGCGAAGTTGGGTGCACTCGTAGAGCGAAGTTGGGTGCTTACGTAGAGCGAGGCTGGGTGCACTCGTAGAGCGAAGTTGGGTGCACTCGTAGAGCGAAGTTGGATGCACTCGTAGAGCTAAGTTGGGTGCTAACGTAGAGCGAAGTTCGGTGCACACGTAGAGCGAAGTTCGGTGCACTCGTAGAACGAAGTTGGATGCACTCGTAAACCAGCTTTAAATATACTTAAGTGGATTAAGAACATAAAACTGGCCATAGTGCATGTCTTATCATAAACACGGTGCTATGTAGGATGTCGACGTCACCTGTGGCATCAGTTTCGCCAATCATCTTCAGCAACATCACATACTATTGCAACATGTGTGTATATATATATTAGTATGCTGTAATCAAATTCGACAAACGGAGGAACCCTCGTTGTCGCAATCATACTGTCATACATTTTGTGTAAATTGTAAAACATGTCCAATGTAACATTTATGTCTATCATTTTATTTGCATTATTTATCTAACAGAGAAGACGGGTCACTCCGTGGAGCATGATGCCTTGGTGAAGGAGTTTTTCCACGGTTTTATGCACGAGAATGCTCTAAATCCGATGATTTTTCCAGCCCTGAGGTATGAAATATATGATTGTTATAGTAATATCAATATGTAATTTAATTTGAGTGTGTGTTGCGGAAGAGGAATACTAAGATTTCAGTTAATCAAGTACACCATGCGTACATATCATTAATGCCATGACTGTCTGTGGTATGTAAACAATTACGTAAAAACATTATACCGGTTGTCAAACAAATTCTTATATTATATACAACATCAAGAGGACAGCACGGTGAAGTTTTATAAACAACAAAGTATACAACGTATTTGGCTATCAATTCACACCGCTGATTAACGTGGGGAAGTTATCAGTTACTTACAGAGATGGGTGTGCTTGAATCCTAATTTGAATCCTAGGAAAAAGCGGCTAGATTAACTGATCGTCTGTTAGCCCGCGATGGTGCTAAATGTTTAATAAAAAACATTTGCAAATACAAAACACTTTTTCGGCCTGATTTGTCATTACTCGCCGGACTTTTATGGTTTGGACTATGTCACTGTTTCTGTATCAATGTAGTGTATTCATTATAACGAATGTATATATCTACATAATTTTTATACATGAATTACATTCATGCTGCTGCGACGGCTGTCTCGTTGGAATGCTACGTCTCCTGTTGGACATAATTAATATATTTTCTTATTCAATAACGTCTTTGGGGCATTTACCTTAATAATTCATAATTTGGATTTGTCTGGATGTTTCACAAAATTTTTGTTAAACATTATTTAATAATTCGGTATTGTCAGTTGGTTTATGATCGAACGTATACTATGCATTGAATAAAATCAAGTCAATATATATATATATATATATATATATATACGTTAATGGTTTCAGAACAATGGAGACGGAGATAGTCAGTATGACGGCCGCCATGTTGAACGGAAGTAGTGAAGCAGTCGGATTTCTTACTTCCGGTGGTACCGAAAGTAATTTAATGGCGGTGAAGACATACAGAGACAGGGCAATGAAAATTAACCCAAGCATTCGTAAACCTAATATTGTAAGTCTTAAACATCTTTAACAATTTTACGTCTTTTTTGTCATATGTGTGTGATGATTTGTCTGCAATATCACTAACATGATTCAACTTTGATTCATTAAGGCCACAATAAAGCAAAATAATTTGCCTTTGCCTTATCTGCAAAAAAAAAATGTTTTGCAAACAAATATTTTCATTACAGTCAAGGAATGACACATATGTGTGTATGACATTTATTGCTGTTTGACATAGCAATGCTTTGTTTTATCTAAATATCTATTTTGAAACACAGGATCGAGAGAACGCCATTAATCACATATCAAATGTTGACCTTCAAAACAAGAACTTTATGTGACGTCAAGCGAACTATTATAGTATAGTACATTTGCACTATAATGTAGATGAAACCGGAAAACTATTTGTATTTTATATCAAAATCTTCTTAAAGTGTCCTTTAAGTAACGCTGCATTGAGTTCTGATGCGATAAATGGTCCCCGAATTTAAAAACACAGGCGATATCTTGGAATCTTGAAATACTGTGAATGCAGATATTCTTGCATTTATTGTGCAAAAGATAAGCATGTACACGTAATTCGGTAAAAGATAAGCATGTACACGTAATTCGATAAAAGATAAGCATGTACACGTTATTCGGTAAAAGCAATAAGCCATCCTGAGAACGTAGTGAACGAGTTTCCGTGTATTGTGCCTGTACCGTGTGTACTTGACTGCTGGGTACGCACCCACACCTCGCTTCCGGTTTGAAGCTCGACCGTTGCAGTTCGACTAGACGATACTAAATGCGTTGCCCCGGATGCGTGCGGATAGTTCCACATTATGTGTGCCCCGTCTTTCACAAGCTCTAGATATTCGTTATTTTGAGGATCGATCATCGCTGCAAAGTTAAACACGTAGACACCGCTGACTGGAGCCGTGAATATCCCGGTATGATTGTGATAGGCTCCTCCAATGTTTGTCAAAACAATCTCGAAGATGATTGGATGACCTGCACCAAGGTTCGTAATAGATGGCTTGCCAACGACTGCAGTGAAAGCGACAGTTTCACTCTGTAGTTGTTCTGCGAATAAACCATCAAAATGACCATTAACTAGTTTGACTTGGATACAATATTACTTGACACCTTTTAAATACGTAAATATTCTCGTAATAAAGGCAATCTGACTAAAGTACACGATCTTCCATAAATGTAAGATCTGATCCATTCGAATTCATCTTCTTGTTTTATCGGATTTCCAATATCGCTATTTTTAGATCCACCAAGCTATTTTTAGATCCACCAATCAGAGGACTCGTTTCAACAACCGTTTGGCTTAACCTTCAAAATAGCGCCAATTGACGAAGTTTTAAATGATGCTTTGAGCAAATTTAAAATAAAACATTTAAAACCAGTGCAAAGAACATTTTCGATGCTGTATCCGCTGCTCTAAAACCAGATCTTTTACAATTTACGAAACGTAATTTTATTTCCGCGTAGCCATGATGCGGTCGTCATAAGAACTAGAACACGCGTGTAAATCTCTATGTGAAAATTCTTAATATAGATTTTTTTGGTAAATATAGACCTTTACTTTCACTTTCAAAAACGTGAAAGCAAGGTTCTGATTGGCTTGCGGAAAGGTCGTCTGAACGTGACCCGCAATCGGTTGTCCTCAGATCCTATGCGTAGCGTAAATAGGAGATGCTTTTAATGAGATTGGTAATAAAGGATAACTTATTTAACTCATATTGGCATAACTTGCTGTATGATATACTGACATATACTTGAATAGTTTATACATAATTATGCTATATTGCAGATTTTAGATAACAGGTTACGTAAGTCATCAGACCTTACTATCAAATATTCAATCAAAATACGGCTTACACATATGTGATCAATTTGACATGTCATAACTGAAAGCAAACGTAATAAAGCATTTATGTAACTTTTTTGCATGTGACCGCTCATAGCGCCTTGTATCGCTGACTAGCTAGTGTCGAACTTATATTAGCGTCTCCATTCAAGAATATAACTAAACAAACTGGCACTCCTTGTACACTTTTCGCACTTCAATATATTTAAAGATTAACCAAAGTGGAGCTCTATGACAAACACGTTGTGTTAATAACTCAATTTATGATATGGGTATACTCAAGCTTATCATTAATCAGATACAAATCTCGAACGACTGTAAATCAAGCTCGTCATTAATCAGACACAATTCTCGAAGGCTGTAAATCAAGCTCATCATTAATCAGACACAAATCTCGAACGGCTGTAAATCAAGCTCATCATTAATCAGATACAAATCTCGAACGGCTGTAAATCAAGCTCGTCATTAATCAGACACAAATATCGAACGGCTGTAAATCAAGCTCGTCATTAATCAGACACAAATCTTGAACAGCTGTTAATCAAGCTTGTCATTAATCAGACACAAATCTCGAACAGCTGTAAATCAAGCTCATCATTAATCAGACACAAATCTCGAACGACTGTAAATCAAGCTTGTCATTAATCAGACACAAATCTTGAACAGCTGTAAATCAAGCTTGTCATTAATCAGACACAAATCTTGAACAGCTGTAAATCAAGCTCATCATTAATCAGACACAAATCTCGAACGACTGTAAATCAAGCTTGTCATTAATCAGACACAAATCTCGAACAGCTGTAAATCAAGCTTGTCATTAATCAGACACAAATCTCGAACGGCTGTAAATCAAGCTCGTCATTAATCAGACACACATCTTGAACAGCTGTAAATCAAGCTTCTCATTAATCAGAAACAAATCTCGAACAGCTGTAAATCAAGCTCATCATTAATCAGACACAAATCGTGAACGGCTGTAAATCAAGCTCATCATTAATCAGACACAAATCGTGAACGGCTGTAAATCAAGCTCATCATTAATCAGACACAAATCTCGAACGGCTGTAAATCAAGCTCGTCATTAATCAGACACAAATCTCGAACGGCTGTAAATCAAGCTTGTCATTAATCAGACACAATTCTCGAAGGCTGTAAATCAAGCTCATCATTTATCAGACACAAATCTCGAACGGCTGTAAATCAAGCTTGTCATTAATCAGACACAAATCTCGAACGACTGTAAATCAAGCTTGTCATTAATCAGACACAAATCTCGAACGGCTGTAAATCAAGCTCATCATTAATCAGACACAAATCTCGAACGGCTGTAAATCAAGCTCGTCATTAATCAGACACAAATCTATAAATAATTATGAAAGGAAAATATTATACAGGCGTGTTTACTCTTTAGCATGTGAACCGACACGGATTCAAAACACTCATAAATAATGTTTACCACTTTGTCTTAACTACATGTAATATAAAACGTAGTATACATACTCTTTACCGGCGTTTTGATAACACGATGGCTAGTCTCTTGGTTTTGCTGGTACTCATAATTTGCGTTTATTTTCTCGTTTGGAGTTGTCTTCGATTCACCTTTCGTTGATTTAAACTCGCTAAGTGCAGCCCGTATGACATTGTTCTCCTGTTCAAGTTGAGTTAATCTTTCTTCAAAAATCGCGTTTTTGCGAAGCACCAATTCCAAAGCCGTTTCTAATTTATTCAAACGAATCTGATGCTCGTTTTCTCGCTCTCTCCCAGTGCTGCCGTCTATCGAAACGGATAAGGCGATGACGACAAATAAAGCAGTTGCTAGTATTTTTGTCATGTCTTCTGGTTATGACACTAACTTAAAATGGTTTTGTTGAGTTAAAAATTTGCCAGGTGTTCAACATACAATATAAGTATTGTGATAAGGCAGACGTAAAGGTACACTGTTTCCGTTTAAGACTCAAGTTTTTACCGGTACCATTTTAAGACATACTTAATTGTCAGTTTGATGTGTCTATCTCTTGTTTACTTGGTCGAACCTTACATCTCTATTTTAGCTATCATAGTTTGAACGTATTGTTATATTTTCGTAGTTGAGAGTTGTATAAACTTCTTAAATTGTGGTTTAGAAGTGGAGAAATTATTTGTAGTCAGCAAGGTCAACCATGTCACTACATAAACATATGACAGGTTAATAAGATAGGACAACAGGCTACTGGAGATAAATAATAGCCTTAGTGTTATCTTGATGTGTAGTTGACAGTTGGTTTTATGGGTGAGATTTTAAGGTCTGTAATTAAGAAACTGACCATTGAAAGGTAGCAATGAATTGACCAATCATAACATAGTTGGTCAGAGACAGATTTTTAGAGATATAGGTCAGTCAGTTAGAACGTAGAGGCGAATCTGGTAACATGTAAGTTTAGACTAGGTTTAACCCTTTACTTCATATAGACGCATTAGGACACCTCTAATATTGAAAGCATTAATTCACCATACATCAGCAATGGGTGAATTATGTTTATATCAACTGACAGAGTGGAAAACAGTGCAGGAAGGTTCAGATTGCTCGTTACGAGCAATCTGAACTCTTCCTGCACTGTTTTCAATGACCTTCTGTGATTGGTGCGGGAAAACGCGTATCTATGGAGTAAAGGGTTAAAATGTTATTTTTGCGACATTGATCGTATATGCGAACTATATAAATACATGTATGTGAATAAAATTACATATAAGAAACAACGGTATTGAGTCGATTATGCCACAATATACGTTGTTCATATTCTTAACGGCCACCGAACGATCGATGTTTACTGTGAACTTTACCAATTAGGATCGGTCGTTCCTTACTCTTTGCCGAGCCCATTTTACTTAAATATTATATGACTTTTTAAATCAGAACAGTCTGTATGTTTTCCTTTTCTGTATTTGTGTAATTTGACAGTTAAACGACATGGTTAATTAATCTATTTGTTGTATCATAGATTGCCTCTGTATATGTTATATTCAATACATATGTTTTCATCTATGTGACAACATATTGGTATTTTTTAAACTACATGAATACATTATACGATGACTGGACGTTCAAATGCATTATCTTTAGTAAATGGAAGCCATTATACATTGGCAATTGCATTATGTTAAATGGTTAAACTATACTAATAAAATAAGGTTTATTGATAGTGTTTGTTAATAGTTGATTAGATTATTGTATTAGCAATTATTTACGAGTATAAATTATTTTATTTACATTATTTACATTATTTCAATTATTATAACTTATGTCACTGTCATAATTTTTTTTTAATAAGCCAACATTTTGCCTTAAAACATACAGTTAAAACCTTTGAAACGAATGGTAGTTAAGTACGTATAGGTAACAAACTTTATCTATGTCCCAAGGATTCAGATAGTTTTCTGTCGGACCCTTTGATTGATAGTCCGGCTGAGGTAACCTGACCCGGCTTTATGCTAGAGGGTGAATACAAAGTTTATATTTGGAGGATCTAATGTTCGACCTACTAATGACGTCATCACTCTATGCGTCTCAGCTTAATAAACCGCCTACATTCAAAGAAGAGTTGACGTCATGACGAGGTTACTTAATGTCACGTGACGTCTACCTCTAGATAAAATTGTTGGGCTGCTGGATTTTGTAAGAGCTGACATAAGTCTAGATCTAATCTTTGATTTAACGAATAAAATACAAACACTTTGAAAATTAGAGTAATGTCACTGACTAGAAACTTGAGTTAAATAACCCTACTTCCATACATAAATCTAAACTTTATCTTCAGGTTGCACCTATCACCATACATCCAACCATTGATAAAGCTGCTCACTACTTTGGGCTTGACGTCATTCACGTCCCGATGACATCAGAGTTTCAGGCTGATGTTAAAGCAATGAGGAAGGTATGGCTTTCAACAATTTTCTACAAATTATATTTGGCGCAAAAATGATAACTTATTTGCACTTTGCCAAGATTGAACGTATACATTCTTGATATACGACGCAGAGATATTACGTTGTCAAGAGAAATAGAGATTGGACGAACCTCAGCAGCAATACAAGTCTACATTATGACGTCAGAATGTCACATGGTACCTGTTTTAGTTAACACATACAATGTGAGATGATGGGTGGGGTAAGGAAAAGAGGGAGACTGGTTTCATTTGTTAACTCCTCGTGGTGGTTCGGCATTGACTGTTCACTTCTGGAGTACATTTCTAATGTTTATCTAGTTATTTAGTATGATTATGTTGTCGTTGTACAGACATAATTAATGGATATGTTAGTCATATGATTATAATGTCAAACGACAAACACTATATTATTCCTGTTTATGGCAGACTATTTGTTGATCAACAAACTATCTGTTTTCTAAACATTACCATTTATTCACCTATGCGATATATTACAGGCCATTAACTCGGACACCGTGATGTTGTGTGCTTCTGCCCCACAATATTGCCAAGGCATTGTGGATCCTATTGAAGAAATTTCAGATCTAGCTCAGAGAAATGGTTTGCCATTCCACGTGGATGGTTGTTTTGGAGGATTTATGTTGCCATGGTAATTAAATATAATACTTATATAAATATATTTTCAATTTTTAGTAATGTACTCATGCAAATCGTGAAGAACGAGATTCATTTTCAATCTATAAAGATTGAGTGTTTTGTTGTTGTTGTTGCTGCTGCTGTTGTTGTTGTTGTTGTTGTTGTTGTTGTTTTATCTTAGCAGACTGTCCCACCTCTAAATAGATAGGGGAGTAGTCAGTGCTATACAAAGACGTAATGTACGCTTAAACTTGATGGTTGTAAAGTTCACATTATATATTATAATGACTGTGTTTAAAATTGGTTTAAATTATTAAACTATGCTTCTGATATATCTTCATAAAATCAAGGGTTGAGAAAATGGGTTACCCTGTACCAAAGTTTGATTTCCGGTGCGCCGGTGTCACGTCGATGTCTGCCGATGTTCACAAGTACGGATACGGAGTTAAGGTAATACACTGCTTACACTACAAAAATAGTACCCAAGATTGTCAAACCATTATAAAACATTAATTTAATATATTTACACTTTCTGTGGATTTGATCTTATTACTTTATCATCTTAAAGCATATTGTACATAGCTGGATACTGATTAATATAAGCAGTGAGCACAGTTTTGTTCATGAACGTTATTGAAATATGCATCACCCTCTCGATCAGTATCACCGACTTCAGCGGTATTAAGTTACAAATAACAACGAATGGGCTCCATGTTCCATCAATATACCTTAAATACATACAGTTTCAGTGGTATTTATATATTTCACTCTTGAAATATATCAAGTGAAAACTTTTCTACATCAAAAGCTGATTTTAGATGGGAGCAAAAACTGATTTTAAATAAGTTTTACCAAAAACAGCCAACATTGAAATAATTTGCAGTAATTTCTGATAGGTAACTATTGTGTAAAAACTTTCTGCAGTTTTTGGAACAATTGAAAATCATCAAGTTTTCATTAAAGGTTGTTGTTAAATGCATGAAACTCGGAGTGAAAATTGTTCTGTTGTTGTTGCTGCTGCTGTTTTTGTTGTTAATGTTGTTGTTATTGTTTTGTAAACAAAACGTGATTGTTGAGCTTATTACATTCAGGGTGCGAGCGTTATTGTATACAGGAATGCTGATATCCGAAGAAATCAAATTTACGCTTACTCCGAATGGCCTGGCGGTCTATATGGATCGCCGAGCATGGCTGGCACTCGTCCGGGTACGTCATTATTTTACAGACTTTACTGCAGTAGTTATATGGCTCGCCGAGCATGCCTGGCACTCGCCCGAGTACGCCATTAGCTTGCAGACTATACTGCAGTACTTATATGGCTCGACGAGCATGCCTGGCACTCGTCCGGGTACGTCATTAGCTTACAGACTATACTGCAGTACTTATATGGCTCGCCGAGCATGCCTGGCACTCGCCCGGGTACGTCATTAGCTTACAGACTATACTGCAGTACTTGTATGGCTCGCCGAGCATGACTGGCACTCGTCCGGGTATGTCATTATTTTACAGACTTTACTGCAGTACTTATATGGCTCGCCGAGTATGCCTGGCACTCGTCCGGGTAGGTCATAATTTTACACACTATACTGCAGTACTTATATGGCTCGCCGAGCATGACTGGCACATGTCCGGTAGGTCATTATTTTACAGACTATACTGCAGTACTTATATGGCTCGCCGAGCATGCCTGGCACTCGTCCGGGTAGGTCATTATTTTACAGACTAAATTGCAGTACTTATATGGCTCGCCGAGTATGCCTGGCCCTCGTCCGGGTACGTCATAATTTTACAGACTATACTGCAGTACTTATATGGCTCGCCGAGCATGACTGGCACTCGTCCGGGTACGTCATTATTTTACAGACTATACTGCAGTACTTATATGGCTCGCCGAGCATGCCTGGCACTCGCCCAGGTACGTCTTTATTTTACAGACTATACTGCAGTACTTGTATGGCTCGCCGAGCATGACTGGCACTCGTCCGGGTACGTCATTATTTTACAGACTATACTGCAGTACTTATATGGCTCGCTGAGCATGCCTGGCACTCGTCAGGGTAGGTCATAATTTTACAGACTATACTGCAGTACTTATATGGCTCCCCGAGCATGACTTGCACTCGTCCGGGTACGTCATTATTTTACAGACTAAATTGCAGTACTTATATGGCTCGCCGAGTATGCCTGGCACTCGTCCGGGTACGTCATAATTTTACAGACTATACTGCAGTACTTATATGGCTCGCCGAGCATGACTGGCACTCGTCCGGGTACGTCATTATTTTACAGACTATACTGCAGTACTTATATGGCTCGTTGAGCATGCCTGAGACTCGTCCGGGTAGGTCATTATTTTACAGACTATTCTGCAGTACTTATATATATCGCCGAGCATGCCTGGCACTCGTCCGGGTAGGTCATTATTTTACAGACTATACTGCAGTACTTATATGGCTTGCCGAGCATGACTGGCACTCGTCTGGGTACATCATTATTTTACAGACTATACTGCAGTACTTATATGGCTTGCCTAGCATGCCTGGCACTCGTCCGGGTAGGTCATTATTTTACAGACTATACTGCAGTACTTATATGGCTCGCCTAGCATGACTGGCACTCGTCCGGGTACGTCATTATTTTACAGATTATTCTGCAGTACTTATAAATCTCGCCGAGGATGTCTGGCACTCGTCCGGGTAGGTCATTATTTTACAGACTATACTGCAGTACTTATATGGCTCGCCGAGCATGACTGGCACTCGTCCGGATACGTCATAATTTTACAGACTATACTGCAGTACTTATATATCTGGCCGAGCATGCCTGGCACTCGTCCGGGTAGGTCATTATTTTACAGACTATACTGCAGTACTTATATTGCTCGCCCAGCATGCCTGTCACTCGTCCGGGTAGGTCATTATTTTACAGACTATACTGCAGTACTTATATGGCTCGCCGAACATGACTGGCACTCGTACGGGTACGTCATTATTTTACAGACTATACTGCAGTACTTATATGGCTCGTTGAGCATGCCTGGCACTCATCCGGATAGGTCATAATTTTACAGACTATACTGCAGTACTTATATATCTCGCCGAGCATGCCTGGCACTCGTCCGGGTAGGTCATTATTTTACAGACTATACTGCAGTACTTATATGGCTCGCCGAGCATGACTGGCACTCGTCCGGGTAGGTCATAATTTTACAGACTATACTGCAGTACTTATATATCTGGCCGAGCATGCCTGTCACTCGTCCGGGTAGGTCATTATTTTACAGACTATACTGCAGTACTTATATGGCTCGCCCAGCATGACTGACACTCGTCCGGGTAGGTCATTATTTTACAGACTATACTGCAGTACTAATATGGCTCGCCAAGCATGCCTGGCACTCGTCCGGGTAGGTCATAAATTTACAGACTATACTGCAGTACTTATATATCTCGCCGAGCATGACTGGCACTCGTCCGGGTACGTCATTATTTTACAGACTATACTGCAGTACTTATATGGCTCGTTGAGCATGCCTGACACTCGTCCGGGTACGTCATTATTTTACAGACTATACTGCAGTACTTGTATGGCTCGCCGAGCATGACTTGCACTCGTCCGGGTACGTCATTATTTTACAGACTATACTGCAGTACTTATATATCTCGCCGAGCATGCCTGGCACGCGTCCGGGTAGGTCATTATTTTACAGACTATACTGCAGTACTTATATAGCTCGCCGAGCATGACTGACACTCGTCCGGGTACGTCATTATTTTACAGACTATACTGCAGTACTTATATATCTTTCCGAGCATGCCTGAGACTCGTCCGGGTAGGTCATTATTTTACAGACTATACTGCAGTATTTATATGGCTCGCCGAGCATGCCTGTCACTCGTCCGGGTAGGTCATTATTTTACAGACTATACTGCAGTACTTATATGGCTCGCCGAGCATGCCTGGCACTCGTCCGGTTACGTCATTATTTTACAGACTATACTGCAGTACTTATATGGCTAGCTGAGCATGACTTGCACTCGTCTGGGTATGTCATTATTTTACAGACTAAATTGCAGTACTTATATGGCTCGCCGAGCATGCCTGGCACTCGTCCGGGTAGTACTACGTCATTATTTTACAGACTATACTGCAGTACTTATATGGCTCGCCGAGCATGCCTGGCGCTTGTCCGGGTACGTCATTATTTTACAGACTAAATTGCAATGCTTATATTGCTCGCCGAGCATGACTGGCACTCGTCCGGGTAGGTCATTATTTTACAGACTAAATTGCAGTACTTATATTGCTCGCCGAGCATGCCTGGCACGCATCCGAGTAGTTCATTATTTTACAGACTATACTGCAGTACTTGTTTCGCTGCATTCATCTACAGATTTAACGTTTTTAAGCAAATGGGTAAAACATTATTGCTTCTTGTAGTTTGAAACTTTGACAGGGAATATGTTCTTTCATACATTGTATTCGTTTATTGTTCATGGTTAAAATTACAGTAAATCACCTTTTTCAAAAGAGAGGATTTTGCTTTCGATATACTTAATTTTCCTAATGTGGATGGAAATATGCCCCGAAGTATATCACACGGGTTTACATTTCGCAACGTATTCGTTTTGCCAGAGGATGCAGCTTCGTTGAGGATTGAAATAAACGTAAAATATGAATTATTTAAGAAACTCTTAAAACAAGGCCACCGTTGTCAAATATTATATAAAATATTTTCTAAATTTTACTACTGCAATTTCCCTCTCGTTTGTAGTTAAAAATCCTTTTTGCGATATGTTCTGTCTTTACCTGATTTTTTAAGCTGATTTTGACTTACACGCTTCGTAGGTCATTGTGTTACTTTACTAAACATGTTTAATCCTTATAACCATAGTTAGTAATAAATCTTTTGAAGCCGGAGATACATGTATTATATAAACGGTATAACGGTAAATTTCCATTACATTCATTATGTTTGGTTTGATTATACACAGGCGGGTATATAGCCGCGGCATGGTGGCCATGAAGATACATGTTATATGTATAACGGTAAATTTCCATTACATTCATTATGTTTGGTTTGATTATACACAGGCGGGAATATAGCCGCGGCATGGGCGGCCATAAATATACATGTTATATGTATAACGGTAAATTTCCATTACATTCATTATGTTTGGTTTGATTATACACAGGCGGGAATATAGCCGCGGCATGGCGGCCATGAAGATACATGTTATATGTACAACAGTAAATTTCCATTACATTCATTATGTTTGGTTTGATTATACACAGGCGGGAATATAGCCGCGGCATGGCGGCCATGAAGATACATGTTATCTGTATAATATTAACGGTATAACGGTATATTTCCATTATATTCATTATGTTTGGTTTGATTATACACAGGCGGGAATATAGCCGCGGCATGGGCGGCCATGAAAGCTCTTGGGGAAGACGGATACATGGCAAAGGCCAAAATATTGATGGACACAACTACCAAAATGATCACAAGAATTAAAGAAATTCGGGTAATTTTTTTTTTCAATTTGTATGCTACTATCCAAACCAACTAACCTTGTTTTGATTAAACGCATATCTGTTTGCTTTTGCAAATCACAACATGACTTATATTTATTTACTTTTCATTTTGATTGTTAACCGAAATTGTACGATACTTCTAGGTTGGTAGGTCCTCCTCAAATTTACTGTTTGCTTCTTCTGCTAAACTTGGGTTCGTAAAATAGTTGAGCTTGAAATATATCATTACTCATGTTAGTATCAATGGAAATTTCAGTATCTGGCTATCTATCTAGCAGCTGCCGTCACAGGCCAACTTACGTTGCTGTACACTATCCCCATTGTCATCCTTGTTTCTTCCTCTAACTGCCTCACCTCATTCTGTACCAAGGAATCCGTTCTATTGTGCTGTCTGATTCCTTATTTAGCGTGTTATGCACCCAAGGCCCAATCTTCCTGTCGTAACTCGCCTTGTCGTAATCTGAACTCTACTCTCTCAACCGTATTATCCTGCCTGTACTCTCTGTCACTCCTGTCGCCACTCTCCCGAAGCATGTCTGCAAGCCTTGCTCTTTGTGACCTTGTATTCTTCAATGATGGATCTATGTGACATCTGCAACTTGCTTTGCTGAATGCGATGAACGTTTATTTCAGGGTTTGTGTATTTTGGGCTCACCATCGATGACAGCATTCGCTATTGGCAGCCAAGACACAACACTTAACATACAAGCAGTAGCTGATGCGATGGAACAACGAGGTAATATGCTGATAGTTTTAAATGAAAGCAAATATACCATTTTAATTTATTAAACGTAGAGTTTGAAACTGAAAAAAAATAAATGTTACATAACATACCGTAACAAAAGCGTCCATTTATATTTATTGATAATAATCAAATAAAGAAGAATTTTGAACAATATCTAAAAGTCCATTTGTAACTTTTAGTACTGATGCTCTAGGGCAGAGTATAACGTTGGAATGTCATTAACTTATTTCAAATTACGTGGAGCAATGTCACTTTTATTTTATTCAGATACATACTATCATATATTCTACTGCATAAGTATGAGAATAGTCTGGCGGGTAATGTACTTTTATTAACGTTGTCTTTTCTATGATGTGTCGATGGGGGAAAGCGAAGGTAATGTCTTGTAGCTACCGACCATTCCAAGCTGGTGAAGCCTATTGTTACTTTTTAATATATATGCATCATACATTCATAAGCATTTTCGTTTGTTTTGCTGTGTTTTTTTTTTTCATTTTTTTAAATGTGTTTGCATTATATTTATAATTCAAGATACTTCATATAAAATCGTAATGATGGCACTATTAATTTTTCTACTATATCTAATGAACATGTTTTTTGTATATTTTATATACTGGTGGGTGGGTGGGAAGTGCTAAGATTATTTGTCATTTCAATGTCATTCTCAAATATTTCAGTTTCAATTTAAAGACAGTTTATATCTACGCGATTCCCAACTGAATTTATTCCTTTATCATTTATTAGAAATCATCGCAGAATTTTATTTTATAATAATCAAATCTGCCGTGTATAAATGAGGGTTTGTTAGGTTTTTGCATATGCCATATGGGCCTATTTATTTTTTTGCATATGCCATATCAGGTTATTGAATTTTTAACATATGCTGTTCGAAAATTGAATTAAAATTCTTTTTTTTATTTTGAGTCTTTTGATCTATTTTCAAGTACAAACACATTACCTTTGATGACCTTTAATGCAGTTTGGCCATTTTCCTACTCAAAATTAGAGACGTACATATAATTAGAGAGATTCGCAATTTCAAACTTAATTTTCTCCTGGCCATATAGAAAAAAAATAATTTTTGCATATGCCATATGAGGTAATTTATATTATGCATACGCCATATTGGTACCCCCCACCCACCTCTAACAGACCCTCATAAACGAATCGACAATTTACTACCCAGTATCGCAAAGTTTAAAACATTTTTAAGTATTAAAGTCCATTTGTAAAATTCAATGTTTCCTTAAAAAATACAAAAGTAAACTTAATTGCTTACCTCTATATCACTGTCCATCTAGAAAATCCGTTTATCCTTCATAAATTTATAATAAAAATATTGAAGAAAAAAAACACTGACGTTCAAATTTATGTTAGCGAAATGCTACGTGTTTTATGACGTCGTAACTTTGTCTTGCGTTTTCTCGGCGTCATATGTATGTCATTAAGCTCCAATCACCGGCTTAATCATTATTCTAGTTTCAAGCAACACAGAATGAGGCCCTGATATCAATAAAACGGAAACAATACAACAATGATTTGATATATGGAATTCAATTTATAGGCTGGAAGATGGAGCGGAATCAAATGCCTGACTCTATCCACTGTTCTATCTTACCGCATCATAACCCGGTTGTTGGCAAATTTCTGGATGATTTAGAAGCATCTGCAGATGTGTGTCGGGTGGGTATTTGAATTTAAACATATTTTCATGTAATATATCATCAGAGCTGTACTGATTCTACATGTAAAGTATATAGTCATTTCAAATTTCCATGAATATTATATAATAGTTATATGTAAGTGAAGACAGTCTTGGTTTACCTTCATTGTGTTATGAATATGCTCATGTAACGGTACTAGTACATTCTTTAACTGGAAAAATGTTATAGCATATATATCTATATACTATTTGATAATGCTATATAATTAATGAAATATACGTAGAAGTTCAACAACGGTTATAGTTCTTTCCAAAGAGAAATGAGTAAGTTGGTCTCTTTAATGTCATCAAGGTAGTACAGAAATCTTTAGATTGGGTTGGTTGGTTTGGGTTATTGCATAGATCAGTATGGTGTACGATCAGTGTAAAAAGCACCGGTACCGGTGCACCGTTAGTAGGACGGTGTACCAATAACGGTGAATCAATAGTTGAAGCATGTGTACACATCAATATATAATGAATGAATAGGGTTTTATGGCGTACCAACACATTAAAGGTTATTCGACGCCAACAGGAAGGAAGATTCCAGGTTCACTCTACATGTACAAAAACAGCAAATTAACATACAGATTTAAAAAAATACACCAACAAATGAATATGCATAATGAACCTAGAACCTTGATACCTGCAGAACTGCAGAGTTTCAGCAAATTATATCGTATTACTCAAATTGTCGCTTCTTACGACATGCATAAGCCACAGTGATCCTATTCTTGCCATCATTCATGGCTCCCTGGAACCACACAGGGGTTGATAATTTAACAACAATATTGAACATGACAAAAAATGATCAAATGAACATGAAACCCATTCGGAAGATTCCTACCCCTCTGCAGAGATCGACAGTGATTATATTCTTAGCCAGAACCACACGAGCTTCATCAAGATGTAGACTGAGTCGATAATTCATTCGGCACATATTGAAGAAAAAAGAGCACAGCCCATGCACTCTAGTTAACCAGTGGTCTGGAGACATCTCCATTTGTGTATTACATAGATTGATTGATTGATTAAATGAATATTTAGCGTCATTTTTAAGCCATAGAGGGCTAACAGACGATCAGTTAACCTAACCACTGTTTCCTGGGATTAACCAGTACTCGAGCACACCCCATCTCCGCAAGTAACTGATAACTTGCCCACTTGAATCAGCGGTGAGAGACGAATGAGACACATTGTCGTATATCAATCATCACGGAGACTGTTGCCAGGCGGGGATTCGAACTCACGACCCCTGGATTGATAGTCAGACGCGTAACCGACTGAGCTAATCGGCTATTACATAGAATTTGACACTTTGTGATTCTGTAGGTATCGTTGTTCCACGTTCATTGTACATATTCATTTGTCGATATGTTGTTTTACTCAATGTGTATGCTTTCTTTGTTGCTTTTGTACAGCATTCCTTATTGTCGGCGTGTCGTTTGATGAACGCCGTATACATTTATTTATTTTATAGTGTTCCATTAATACATGTAACGGGCTTTATCTCTGAACAAATTTGTATCAAGTCACATAGAGTTTATGTTTTACAAACACAGTTTTATGGAAACGATGCCCAATTGCCAATCATTATTAAATATTTTTAAAAACTTATTAGCGTAAAACTTTTAAAAAAATAATGAATGGAGCCCAACAAACAACTGCGTGCGTATTGTAAGCTGACGCCTTTCAGTAAAATATTGGAACAAAAAAGATGGGAAAGAAAATTGATTTGGAGAATAATAATATATGTACGTTTCATTTCTGTGTTAAAGATACCTTGTTAAACGTTAGCTATCAGGAACAAGATATGTAACATAGTGTGAGGACTAGTTTGACTTTAAATTGATGTGTATCTTTCTTCTCCCCAGAATAACAAAGCACTGGCCAAGAAAGGGACAGCAGGTGTGTATGGTATGATGGCCAACATTCCAGACAAGGGAATCGTGACGGATTTCCTCGTAGAATTCTTTAGTGAAGTTTATAAGTGTAAATAGAAGAGTTAAGACAGATAGTGTGAATGTTCCGGGCACTTGCAATAATTACCTCAATAAACTTAATAAACATCGGAAGAGGTACTACCTATAAGCACTGTAGACGTGACATGAGACATATCGATCAAATTGTTTTCTCAGTACAATACTACATTGTTACTTTTGATTGATGTATATCTATCTCTAAACAAGAGGTCCAAGTCATCAATTTATTTTGCCTATAACTTGTTATCCAATATTGAATGGAATATCTGTTTTCACATAGTACACCCATATAAATATCACTCCCCTTACTTGTACCTTAATGGAACCGATCAACTGTATTTGAGCAAACATTTAAAACCCTTGCTCATATTGATCTTGTACACCATGTATGAACAATTATAAAGATTACTCTGGTTCTATTACATCGATTCGTCATAATTTCAGACCTGAATTGTTCGACTAGAGTGACAATAAAAGTAAACAGCCCAGTGGCGTAGCTGCTTTTACGCCACAACGCCCGGGCTTGCACATTATTTTTACTTTATTCATCAATAGGGGTGAAGGACTGTGTGCTGGGATTGGGGGCCATGCACACAAACCCCTTATAACCTGATGGACTTGCACATCATTTTAGGGTCAGCTACCTACTGCAGCCAATAGCATTACTGTTTGCCAAAATAATCTACATTTTGTATAAACCTGTAATGTAACCTGAACTTTTTTACAAATGTCGTTTAACTCATTTAATCTGAAGTAAGCGTCAGTGTTAAACTGCATTATGTTATATTACGGCGTATTATTCTCTACGAGTAATGAAACATTTTGTCAAATACGAGATATTCGTTTATGTCCAATGCCAGTTATCAACATGATACGGTAACAAGTTCAGCATCCAAATGACAAGATGGGTTGCAGCAATCTAATTCAGTTGCATTTATGTAAAGTAAGACAATTCAGATGGAAAAAAAATGACTTCATGTTAAACATTAAATATTGTAACAAACATGAAGAAAGTGAATGTGCCATTTTAAAAACTATAAAAAAACTGATATCAAGGCATTACTAAACGTACAAAAGAAATGACAACATTTCAACAATTTTGGCACATCAAATAAAAACACATGCAATCAGTGTAATTCGATAAGTAATTTCTGTTCATAATCAGTAACATTTTGACACACTGAAGTTACATGTGCACTAACCCAAATTGAAAACTTACACTTAATTTTTTTTGATATATGTTTTTGTTGACACACATGTTCGGATACGTTTTATGCTTTGTTATCAATAGCTAAATGTGTACAATCATCAATCGTTCTCTTTAATTTATTCATTCGAGCATTTTCCTTACTTTGCACGTGCGCAACATTCGGGTTTTTTTTCACTTACAGGTTTTAAACCGACAACGAAGCATTAGTTGCTTTGCTACGAACAGATTTATTTTTATCAAATAGTTTCTTTTAGCGATGCCACGTGTTTTTGAAACTGAGATTAGTCAGACTGTTGGTACGCTCCGGTCCGGGCCATTTGTAACTTCAGACTGTCTATTCATAGATTTACAAATAGGTATAATAATATTGAATCTGTCTGATTTTGACAGACCCGGTTACGTACGTTCAACAACGCTACGCACCGATCGAGCAATCGCGTTCACTCACCTACGTAAGTGTTTCTTACCTGAATCAGTAATGCTCGGTGATTCGGTGTTGATAAAGAGACGGCCATAAACTGTTTGATACAAAAGCATGTTCAAATTCGTATTCATCGGCTATACAAGCGATGTTTTTCTTTTTCAAATGTTGTGTTGATAAAGATTTAAAGCTCTGATGTTGACATTTAACTCTGAATATGCATTTATAAGCAAAAGAGACACGCTTGAATTCGATATAAAGTTTGCATTTTGGGTCAGTATAATTTGAAAATTCGCAATCGAGTTTCGTTTTTCAAAATTCGACATGATAATAATCCTACCTCAAACCTTCTCCCCCTCCAATAGCAAAGAGTTACACACCTAAATATTACAAGACGATAAACACATATCAAACACACTTCTAACTGGAGTTGCTATTTCATTCAGCTTTTTAACGTATTACATTGTAACACAATGATGTCCTCGTGATTTCAGACAATTGCAACAAACTGAAACAAAACTTGTTTGACAAATTCAAGAAATAAAACGACCAGTTTCATCTTTTGTTTATCTTAATCATATAAACAGTGTTAACGTACGGTTGTTTTCTGATCCAATTACATGTCCAGCACTTGCTACGATGTTTCTTCATCTCGCAAATTATTGCTCATGAAGATAGTGTCTGTAAATTACTATTTGGTCTATATTCCGGATAATTCTACGTTTGAGCCAAAGACATATCGTGCATCGTACACGTGGTAGGTAACAACGTAGCATGGCACATCCTGCAACATGGACTTCGTCCAATATTTGACCGTCTACAGAAAAAAACGTGAATTTATTTAGTACATTTTAACTCACCCACATAGTCAGTTTAGTTGCGAGAAGGTTAGTATGCATTATCCATTGTAAGGTATAATAGCCAACGTCTATTTTGTATCTCGTAAGATGATTGAATTAAGTAGTTTTGCTTAAATATCAAAGCTGATAGCGTGTACATAAGTGTAAATGTCATAATTAGTTAACGCAATCAATTGAAACAGTATAACCATTTCGTGTCTGTCACATGTATAACTGCAAGAGCATGCTTGGAACGTAAGGCACGATCAGACGTACCTGTGAATCAAATGAGTTAATGTTCATGGTTCAGTTCATTCCATTGAAAAACGTCCATATCATCATCCACTAAATCATCACCTCCTGTCGAAGCAACAACAATTCTTCGGATACGTTGACATCTGCATTGGCCAGCAACACGCCTGCATCTTCCTCGTACTTTTGTGGCGCAGATTCTTCCTTTGTATTTTTCTCTGCATCTTCCGTTAACACCACCACAAAGTGCACCCGTAGTGACTTGGTCAAATTGGGCTAGAATGGCACAAATAACCAATAAGGCGATCATAATCCTGCAGCCGGTTGACAACTTTCCTAAACACATTGTAACAAGTTAAGAATTGGGAATTTGCTTGTAACTCACTTGCAAGATTAGAAGGTTAACTTTATAAAAATAGTATGAAGTCCACTTATTTAGCTATTTTGTACAGTCGGTATATTTAATCGTCAAATTGTACCACTGCTCATAAAGATGTTTTCACGCATGTGTTTCCCTCTATGACATATGCAACATTGAATTCTACTGAAAAATGCTTGCTCGCAAACATACTTATACCATACTGCTAATGGTTTATTCATGTCCTCATTACACTCTATCTGAATCTTATGCAGATCATCGTCTGTAAGTATCAATATAAACTGATAAAGAACAAAACAAATACGACAATGAAGTAACCAGAATTCCTTAAACAGTTATTACCACTGGTAATTCAATTGTAAATCCATTGGCTATTCAAATATCAGTGCGTTTAAATGATTACATGTCCTGTGGCGCAGACGGCCAATATTCAAAATCTGAATATATTCAGGATCATCTGACGGGACATTAAATCATGTAATGAACCTTGTTGAATAATGATAAACTGTTTGTCATATATTTACTTACATTCGGTTGTCTGCGGTTTTTTCATGGCTGTTTCCTTTCAAAGGCACGTCGTCTGGTTAACATACCAATAACTCATTGTTTAGTATTCGTGTACGCATTAAGAATTAATGTTAAAGAGAATATTTCAATATAATTTAAACATAGTTCTTATCATTATGAGATCAGTCGAATGCAAGACATTTGATTCAAAGTTATGCAGATACGTTTACTAAGCTTAAAAGTATAGTTATTCCAAAATTTGCAAATATGAAAAAAACGTATATCTAGTTGATTTGGTATATATATGTTTTGAAAATAGATTGGTATAAAATGCCACAAATCCTCAAACTACAGTGATGATCAGGAAGACAGATTTCAACCGGAAGCATATTATTACACATATGTGTTATGCGCTAGAACGAGGTTTTTATATCGAGAATTTTTCTCTGAGGATACGAGCAGGTCGGTTTGCAAGAAACAGAATACCGGGAAATGAAATATACCGTGTATGTTGTAATACGTTGAAGATGAATATCACTTTAAATCTATATGTCCACGTTATAATGATCTTAGAAAAATGATATATAAAATCATATATTATGTTTAAGTTCATTGAAATTATGAAACTACAAATAAAACTGTTTAAATCTAGCTAGATACATAAAAATGCTCTAAATGGCAGAATAAATATTTTAAACAATAGCGTTACATAACCATTGGTTTATCTTCTGTAAAAAGAAATGATAAAAACTGAAGGATATTCCATTAAGGGATTATCATTATAAAGATTTCATAATTATTATACGAGTTATTAATTTATCTACTTAACGTAACATTGTAATTTGTTTGTATATTATGATGATGTACCATGTTCAAGTCTGATTAAAGATATGTTAATCGAGTGCATCAATATAATTAAACTAATTAACAAATGCTATCCGTTAAACGTTTGTGAAAAATAAACTTACATGTGCATAGCAAAGTTTAGGTCTACCACATTTGGCTAGTTTACTATACGTGTAAGGCCCCTTACCATATCCTAACCGGAAACAAAAGTCGTGGCCGTAAATATTGAAGTTATGATTTATAGTGTCCTTTTCACACATAGCCCTTAACATAACCTAACCGTTAACATAAGAAGCCGTAGCCGTAAATATTGAAAATATGATTTATACCGTATCCTTTTACCCATGGCTCGCACCATAATTTAACTGTAACTTGGCCGTAATCGTTAATATGCACGGACCCAGTTTGCATCTTTTACGGACAACGGTCGTCGTATTTGACCATGTGATGACATCGTGGTGATAGTCAAGTGTTTGTCTGCTGGTTTGTTTGTTTTTATATATATATATATGCTTCTCTGTGTGGAGATGTCTATGTGAGTATCTGCGTGGAGGTGTCTATGTAAGTATCTGCGTGGAGGTGTCTAAGTGAGTATCTGCGTGTATGAGTCAATAGCATGTGTTGCTCACTCAGATATCGTGAATAACAGACATATTTAGAACAACGAACCTGATACCAAGGCTGTAACTTATAACATTACAACACTATACAAAGCTTTGGGCCACTGGTGCGAAAACCTTCCTCGCAATGTACCCATATGTTAACATTAACAAGTTGTGTCTTAGTTAGTTACATACTTTATCAATTATACCTTTAAGTTAGCATTATTTTAAAGATGAATGTTAAAAACTCAGATATCCTTTAAAGTGAATGACCTATTTGAGTTACAGTGAGGAAACGAAATGTTTTACGAACGGACGTGTGCACGAGATGACACTTCTAATATCAGATTTAAAAAAAAAAGACGTTATGTCTGTAGAGCATATACTTTCGGCAAAAACCGTTCTGCACACTAGGGGTATTGGGGTTTTAAGATCTCTATTTCATACGGATATGATTATATATCATAACCAAAATTTCAAGCTTGACAAACTGGTTAAAAGATAATAATGAAAATGCATTCACTAGAACATTAGAAATTCATTATCAAAGTTGACAGGGGTCACCTATCATAATTGCTTAAATACAGTATTTCTGTCAATAATGTTTGTATCAACCTTAGTGTTATTGAATTGTCTATTAAAGTAATTACCTGTATTGTAGCCATGTTTGACCGATGGCCCCATAAGCATGTACATGTTTGACCTGTAACAAGGCAAAACTATATCCAATTTATCACTGTTCCCTTAAAATGTTGCAATCTTACAATTTAATTCACTAAGGAAGACATTTAATGAGATAAATGTAAGACTTTTGTGCTAGGTACTTATAGAACCTTCAATAATGCAAACTTCATCTCAGTCATTCTATTTATCAATGGACAATAACTCACCTCCTGTCGGGTGTTTTATTTTGTGTTCATTAAGGATAAATCTCTCGGTAAACTAGAGCTCTATCTAAAGTATATCTAATCGTAGGGATAATGAAAATTAATCAGGGCGTTGCTTTTTCAAGCATCATCCCATCAGGGCACCAGTTTCATTACACACCTCAACTTGAGTGTTATCTAAACTCAATTTTACGAAGTGCTATAACTTTGTCAGCATTGATCAGTTAGCATTTTCTCTTTTAAGATGTATTCTGGCTTTAAATCTGTGTGGTTATTATATGTAATCATTAAAAGAATCATTTAAAGAAATTGCGCTTTTTTTCAGTTGAGTAAAATCTTTACTTTAGATGTTAAATGAAACCCGACCAAGGTCATTTTAGAAGTTGCCATTTAAACTAATAAATGCATTGATGATTTAAATGACAGTCTTACATTTTTGTTGATATTGATATCATTTTGATTCCCCTACCTACACCTGGACATAGAACTATTTGCAGGAATGAAAATATACTTTTTGGCAATTGCTGAAGTATTGATGATGATGATGATGATGAGGGTGATAATTGTAATGATAATGAAAACTATGATGTTTTTTATATTGATAGCAAATACCAATCTGATATAAGTGATTAGTCATTTGAAAGTGATGATAGTATACCATTACTACTCTGAGAAAGTGATGATAGTATACCATTATCTACTCTGAGAAAGTGATGATAATATACCATTATCTACTCTAAGAAGGTGATGATAGTATACCATTACATATTCTGAGAAGGCGATGATAGTATACCATTACCTACTCTGAGAAAGTGATCATAGTATACCATTATCTACTCTGAGAAGGTGATGATAGTATACCATTACCTACTCTGAGAAAGTGATCATAGTTTACCATTATCTACTCTGAGATGGTGATAATAGTATACCGTTCTCTACTCTACTCTGAGAAAGTGATAATAGTATACCATTATCTACTCTGAGAAAGTGATGATAGTATACCATTATCTACTCTGAGAAAGTGATGATAATATACCATTATCTACTCTGAGAAAGTGATGATAGTATACCATTATCTACTCTGAGAAAGTGATGATAGTATACCATTATCTACTCTGATAAAGTGATGATAGTAAACCATTATCTACTCTGAGAAAGTGATGATAGTATACCATTATCTACTCTGAGAAAGTGATGATAGTATACCATTACTTCTCTGAGAAATTGATGATAGTATACAACTACTACTCTGAGAAAGTGATGATAGTATACCATTATCTTTTCTGAGAAAGTGATGATAGTAAACCATTACTACTCTGAGAAAGTGATGATAGTATACAATTACTACTCTGAGATAGTGATGATAGTATACCATTATTTACTCTGAGAAAGTGATGATAGTATACCATTACTACTCTGAGAAAGCTGAGAAAGTGATGATAGTATACAATTACTTCTCTGAGAAAGTGATGATAGTAAACCATTATCTACTCTGAGAAAGTGATGATAGTATACAATTACTTCTCTGAGAAATTAATGATAGTATACAATTACTACTCTGAGAAAGCTTAGAAAGTGATGATAGTATACCATTACTACTCTGAGAAAGTGATGATAGTATACAATTACTACTCTGAGAAAGTGATGATAGTATACCATTATCTACTCTGAGAAAGTGATGATAGTATACCATTACTACTCTGAGAAAGTGATGATAGTATACCATTACTACTCTGAGAAAGTGATGATAGTATACCATTATTTACTCTGAGAAAGTGATGATAGTATACAATTATCTACTCTGAGAAAGTGATGATAGTATACAATTACTACTCTGAGAAAGCTTAGAAAGTGATGATAGTTTACAATTACTACTCTGAGAAAGTGATGATAGTATACAATTACTTCTCTGAGAAATTGATGATAGTATACAATTACTACTCTGAGAAAGTGATGATAGTATACCATTACTACTCTGAGAAAGTGATGATAGTATACAATAACTACTCTGAGAAAGTGATGATAGTATACCATTATCTACTCTGAGAAAGTGATGATAGTATACAATTACTGCTCTGAGAAAGTGATGATAGTATACCATTATTTACTCTGAGAAAGTGATGATAGTATACCATTACTACTCTGAGAAAGCTGAGAAAGTGATGATAGTATACCATTATCTACTCCGAGAAAGTGATGATAGTATACAATTACTACTCTGAGAAAGTGATGATAGTATACAATTACTACTCTGAGAAAGTGATGATAGTATACCATTATCTACACTGAGAAAGTGATGATAGTATACCATTACTACTCTGAGAAAGTGATGATAGTATACCATTATCTACTCTGAGAAAGTGATGATAGTATACAATTACTTATCTGAGAAAGTGATGATAGTATATAATTACTACTCTGAGAAAGTGATGATAGTATACAATTGCTACTCTGAGAAAGTGATGATAGTATACAATTACTACTCTGAGAAAGAGGCAAAGATTGTCAAAATGTAGATAACATATACTTCACTAACTGTGTCTCTGCCTCTTACTCCTGAGCCGGACCTGATTAGCTCAGTCGGTTACGCGTCTGACTATCAATCCAGGGGTCGTGTGTTCGAATCCCCCGCCCGGCAACAGTCTCCGTGATGATTGATATACGACATTGTGTCTCATTATCATTCGTCTCTCACCACTGTTTCAAGTGGGAAAGTTATCAGTTACTTGTGGAGACAGGGTGTGCTCCAGTACTTGTTAATCCCAGGAAACAGTGGTTAGGTTAACTGATCGTCTGTTAGCCTTCGATGGCATAAAATGACGCAAAATATTCAATCAATCAATTCAATCTTACTCCTGATAATGTAGTCTTTTCTTGCTCTACGTCCTTTCACGTCTGAAAAAATACATGCTGATACATGCACAAAACACATGGAAAAATACTGTTTTTAAATATGTTCATAACATTTGCAGGAACTGGGAACAAAAATTCTGATACAACGGCCTCGAACAGTCTTCATCAAATATCTTCTTTTTTAAGCAAAATGGCTGTTTCATGTCAGTTTCCGTAAAATTCTTTCACAAAATTGAAATTTATAGCCTTCAGACAATACCATTAACAAATAATAAAAGAATAAATATGTGGTCTGTCTATCCTGAACAATTTCGGAATATTTTAGTTACAACCGTGAGACGTTTTGTACTTGCTGAACGAGTGAACCCGCATACGACAACACTCGTGACAACGTAATGTTACAACAAAACAAGATCATGGAACCAATCAACCGATCCTCAACTACAAATGATTTACATTAGCAACAGATCCTCAACTACAGATGGTTTACATTCGCAACAGATCTTCAACTACAGATGGTTTACATTAGCAACAGATCTTCAATTACAGATGGTTTACATTAGCAACAGATATTCAACTACGGATGGTTTACATTCGCAACCGATCTTCAACTACAGATTGTTTACATAAGCAACCGATCCTCAACTACAGATGGTTTACATTAGCAACCGATCCTCAACTACAGATGGTTTACATTAGCAACAGATATTCAACTACGGATGGTTTACATTCGCAACTGATCTTCAACTACAGATTGTTTACATAAGCAACCGATCCTCAACTACAGATGGTTTACATTCGAAAACGATCCTCAACTACAGATGGTTTACATTTGCAACCGATTCTTAACTACAGATGGTTTACATTCGCAACCGATCTTCAACTACAGATGGTTTACATTAGCAACAGATATTCAACTACGGATGGTTTACATTCGCAACTGATCTTCAACTACAGATTGTTTACATAAGCAACCGATCCTCAACTACAGATGGTTTACATTCGAAAACGATCCTCAACTACAGATGGTTTACATTTGCAACCGATTCTTAACTACAGATGGTTTACATTCGCAACCGATCCTCAGTTACAGATGGTTTACATTCGGAAACGATCCTCAACTACAGATGGTTTACATTTGCAACCAATCCTCAACTACAGATGGTTTACATTAGCAACCGATCCTCAACTACAGATGGTTTACATTAGCAACCGATCCTCAACTACAGATGGTTTACATTAGCAACTTATCGTCAACTACAAATAGTTTACATTCGCAACCGATCCTCAACTACAGATGGTTTACATTCGCAACCGATCCTCAACTACAGATGGTTAACATTAACAACCGATTTTTAACTACAGATGGTTTACATTCGGAAACGATCCTCAACTACAGATGGTTTACATTCGCAACCAATCCTCAACTACAGATGGTTTACATAAGCAACCGATCCTCAACTACAGATGGTTTACATTCGGAAACGATCCTCAACTACAGATGGTTTACATCTGCAACCAATCCTCAACTACAGATGGTTTACATTTGCAACCAATCCTCAACTACAGATGGTTTACATAAGCAACCGATCCTCAACTACAGATGGTTTACATTCGGAATCGATCTTCAACTACAGATGGTTTACATTCGGAAACGATCCTCAACTACAGATGGTTTACATTTGCAACCAATCCTCAACTACAGATGGTTTACATAAGCAACCGATCCTCAACTACAGATGGTTTACATTCGGAAACGATCCTCAACTACAGATGGTTTACATTTGCAACCAATCCTCAACTACAGATGGTTTACATTAGCAACCTACCCTCAACTACAGATGGTTTACATTAGCAACTGATCATTAGCTAGAGATGGTTTACATTCGCAACCAATCCTCAGCTACAGATGATTTACATTCGGAAACGATCCTCAACTACAGATGGTTTACATTGGCAACTGATCCTCAACTACAGATGGTTTACATTCTGAAACGATCCTCAAATACAGATGGTTTACATTCGCAACCGATCCTCAACTACAGATGGTTTACATTAACAACCGATTCTTAACTACAGATGGTTTACATTCGGAAACGATCCTCAACTACAGATGGTTTACATTCGCAACCAATCCTCAACTACAGATGGTTTACATAAGCAACCGATCTTCAACTACAGATGGTTTACATTCGGAAACGATCCTCAACTACTGATGGTTTACATTTGCAACCAATCCTCAACTACAGATGGTTTACATAAGCAACCGATCCTCAACTACAGATGGTTACATTAGCAACCTACCTTCAACTACAGATGGTTTACATTAGCAACCGATCTTCAACTACTGATGGTTTACATTCCCAACCGATCTTCAACTACAGATGGTTTACATTCGAAAACGATCCTCAACTACAGATGGTTTACATTCGCAACCGATCCTCAGCTACAGATGATTTACATTCGGAAACGATCCTCAACTACAGATGGTTTACATTAGCAACCGATCCTCAACTACAGATGGTTTACATTCGCAACCGATCCTCAGCTACAGATGGTTTACATTCGGAAACGATCCTCAACTACAGATGGTTTACATTCGCAACCGATCCTCAGCTACAGATGGTTTACATTCGCAACCGATCCTCAGCTACAGATGGTTTACGTTCGCAAACGATCCTAAACTACAGATGGTTTACATTAACAACCGATTCTTAACTACAGATGGTTTACATTCGCAACCGATCCTGAACTACAGATGGTTTACATTCGCAACCAATCCTCAGCTACAGATGGTTTACTTTCGGAAACGATCCTAAACTACAGATGGTTTACATTAGCAACTGATCCTCAACTACAGATGGTTTACATTCTGATTGATGTAAACGTGTATATGCTATTGTTGATGTGTTTTGCTACAGTGAAATTAATGATGTTTGTCTTGCAAGCTGTGCACATATTCTGTGTTTAGCGACGTAACTTAAGTTATTTACCGTTTGTTGGCGAGTTTGGTATTATGTTACAGTTTCTAAAACAAACAAAGGTTACTGTTTGTTAAGATGGATATCGGTTATAATAGATAACTATGTAAATATTCGGAGCTAGAAGATTGTTCAAGTTAATATATACTGAACGGAACAGCTAACCCGCCACTTTTATATTTCCAATTATTTCGGCAAAACATTGAGTACCGTTATCTAGAATTGTATACGATAGTAATAGGCAGGTACTATTGATTTTGCATTGCCTAACTGTTCTTTCTTATTCATGTCAGCATTTTAAGGAACTTGTGCAAATACTTTTTTTTAGAAAATACATAAAGTGCCAGGTACATAAAATACCAGGTGGCAGTTAGCTGTTCTGTTCAGTATATTTTGGATATATAACGAAACATTTCAAACAATCAAAATGTGATGCAAAATTTAATAACGTATAACTGTTGACGTAGTATTTCAGTTAAAACTCATGATATATATCAATGTTCACACATGTTCAATTATGGGCTGCAGCCTTTAGAACACAAAGTTAAAGGACAGTTCCCAACGCTGCATTGTGTCCGGCAAATAGTCAGGCCCATTTGTGCGCCGTATACTTGTCGGCCAAGAGCTGTTGTTGTGCATGATTTATCTGTATCCGCATTGATAGGGTTAAAGCCATTGTATTGTTGCTGTGTCGTAGTAGGAGGAGGATTCGACGTCGTTGTTGGGCTAACTGTGGCTACTACTGACACGTCTGAACATCCATAGAACTCCTCCTGCGGGCCACAGGCTTGACAGTTGTTATCTGATGAAACAGGAAGATATATGACAACTATAGTTAGCATGTTCTTGGTAAGTAACCCTATGCATAATGCATTTTATTATCAGTTTATTTTAAGCATGTATTTATCTAGCTGCATACATTTTAGTTTATGTTGATGCATTTATTTATTTTTATGTATTTATTCATTTATGTAAATGAATTTCAGTTTATGTATCGTCTGCAAGTTCCAATCACATTTCTTTAACCAATACTCATTTATCAACTAGTGCAAACAAGAATACAACATGGGTTGAACGCCGAAGCAAACGCAGATTCCGAACTGTCCCGCGAATGCATCAATAGTCATATTCGTAGAAAAGTTAGAAGTAAGGTATTTAATAGTGATGAAATAATATATACTGAGGTTCTGAATGAAAAGATGTTTCAAATTTCATATCGGATTAATTATTTTCATATTATTTGGAACGACGCTTATAATTTGCCTTTTATTAAAGTCATAGTAACATTTTCGCGACAGTAGCCTAATTACTTTTTGCGCTTTCTCGTTATACATGGTTTTCATAATATATATTACAGTAACAACTGGCTATTGCAGATAACAGGAAAGTATTTGCTGTGTATAATACATCAAATTAACAAGTAATTAACACAATTTTTATATGGCAATGAAAGTTCTCATGACGTCATAAATGAAATCTTTGACGTCATCAATGCAGGTACAGACACGTATGTTTACAAGTGGCGCTGTCTACAGAAATTCAGAGACATTATAAAGCTTTTTTATGAAAGTTAATGTGTTTTGTTGTAAGAAGTATACAAAAAATTGAACGCAGAGGAAGAAAGGCTCCACAGAATGCAAGTTCATGGAATAGTCCTAAAGTTGAGCAAATGGGATCTGTTTAAGGCCAGCGGCACAGTAATGCAGAGAGACCATGGAGCGCTCGACCTGATGAGAACATTGCTAGAGCTTCCGTTGCAGAAATGCCTCAGCAGTCTGTAAAAAAGGGCACTTTACGTTGTTTCTAAGTGCATCAATTGTTTACAGGTTTCTACAATTTGACCTGAAGCTTACTTCATATAAAATATCGATTATGCAACATTTGGTGAAATCAGACATCAGGTTATCATTTGCACCAGCATGTTTCGGAAATTTTACCTTGATGCATTTGTTAACAAACATAACTTCCGATTTTGGGGAAGTGAAAAACCAAACATTTACGCTGAAAAATCGTTGCATGCTGAAAAAAGTAACCGTTTGGACCGCATTCAGTTCATCCAGACTAATTGAGCCATTTGTCTATGAAACAGTAATAGTGAAACAGAAACGAGAAACAGCTGTCGATATGTTGATATCATGAACAAGAAATTCATTTCGACATTAAAAAGGAGGAAAGTGAACAGGATGTGGCTCCAGTAAGATGGGCCAACACCACACACACCAACAAACGGAGCAACACCACACACATCTATAGACGGAGCAACACCACCAACATCTACAGACGGAGCAACACCACACACATCTACAGACGGAGCAACACCACACACACACCTACAGACGGAGCAACACCACACACATCTACAGACGGAGCAACACCACACACACATCTACAGATGGAGCAACACCACATACATCTACAGAGACGGAGCAACACCACACACATCTACAGACGGAGCAACACCACACACATCACCACACACACATCTACAGTCGGAGCAACACCACACACATCTACAGACGGAGCAACACCACACACATCTACAGACGGAGCAACACTACACATATCTACAGACGGAGCAACACCACACACATTTACAGACGAAGCTTCACCACACACATCTACAGACGGAGCAACACCACACACATCTACTGACGGAGCACCACCATACACATCTACAGACGGAGCAACACCACACACATCTACAGACGGAGCAACACCACACACATCACCACACACATCTACAGATGGAGCAACACCACACACATCTACAGACGGAGCAACACCACACACATCTACAGACGGAGCAACACCACCATACACATCTACAGACGGAGCAACACCACACACATCTACAGACGGAGCACCACCACACACAACATGGAGCAACACCACACACATCTACAGACGGAGCAACACCACACACATCTACAGACGGAACAACACCACACACATCTACAGACGGAGCAACACTACACACATCACCTCACACATCACCACACACACATCTACAGACGGAGCAACACCACACATATCACCACACACATCTACAGACGGAGCAACACCACACATTTCACCACACACATCTACAGACGGAGCAACACCGCACACATCTACAGACAGAGTAACACCACACACATCTATAAAAGTTCTAGCTTGGCTAAAGAAGACATTTATCACCAGATTTCTTTCTTTAAGAAGGGATCAATTTTGGCCACCTCATTTCCTTGACCCCAACCCATTCAACTTTGTGTGAATATCTTAAAGACAGGGTGTATAAATGCAATATGTGTGGAAGAGGTGAAAGCGTCAATCAATAGAGAGTTCCAAAAAGTATCAGCTGAAACTAGTGTAGCAGTGATACAGTTTTTTGGAAAACGATGTGACGTCGTTATTCGTCAAAACTGACGTCACTTGGAACACATCATCTGAAAATGAAATTTTATGAAATGTCAGACCGACATCTCATTTCCAAGCAAAATTGACATATTGCAAAGGTAATAAAATTTTGAAGCGTCCTCTTTAAAATTATGTTTTCTGTTTTTACATATTGCTTAAACTATGCAAAATATAAACCTACGAAACTGTAATCTATATTTTTAAACACCCTGATGATGCGATGAATTGATTGATTGATTGATTGAATATTTAGCGTCATTTTTATGCCATCGAGGGCTAACAGACGATCAGTTAACCTAACCACTGTTTCCTGGGATTAACCAGTACTCGAGCACACCTCGTCTCCGCAAGTAACTGATAACTTTCCCACTTGAATCAGTGGTGAGAGACAAATGATAATGAGACGCAATGTCGTATATCAATCAACACGGAGACTGTTACCGGGCGGGGGATTCGAACTCACGACCCCTGGATTGATAGTCAGACGCGTAACCGACTGAGCTAATCGGGCCCGGCGATGAAGTACGAAGGTATATGCAATCATAAGTCAGGTTTATTTTAGCCCGTCCCCATCCGTCTCTTTGTCGCCCTAAGTTGCAGTCTTGCTACTTGTGGCGACACCTGTATATATGTACTATAGTTATAATGACTAGCTGCTGTTGTGATGGCTGTGTTCTATATGTGTTATGTTTCCTGTTCGGCAAATATTTTCTTTTGTTTGAAATTAGACAAACTCATACTCACTTGTGACCCACTTCCACTGAAGCATACATTGGCTACATGTAAGACCGCGGGGTAGGAGAAGGGTTGTTCGTAGCATCCCCGGCTGATTCACATGTTGTAAACGTGTTCTACCGCCAGGTGTCGCCAGTAAATGTTTATCCAAACACGCCTGTGTAACCGGTGTGCGCATGTCATTGTTTGGACAAATTCTAAATTCAGAATATCCGCTATGAGGCGCCGTGATCACTAAAGTATGTAGTAATAAAGATATGATATAAATGCATGGTATGTTCTGTTTTAAAATCATTGGATTGATCCTCGCTACAATTGTGAAGCCGGGCGCAATATGCTCAGTCGGTAGCGTGTCTGACTTTCATCCAGGGGTTGTAAGTTCGAATCCCCGCCCGACCACAGTCGCCGTGATGATTGATATACGACATTGCGTATCATTATAATTTGTCTCTCACCGCTGATTAAAGTGGACAAAAGTATAAGTTACATGCGGAGATGGGGTGTGCTCTAGTCATGTTTAACTTTCCAGGATTCCGGGAAACAGTGGAATCTGAAAGACCTCGATGGAATAAAACTGAAAATAAATAATAGTAATATATTCTGCAATAAGCGGATTGTTTCTGATGTTTCAAAGGTCAAACCCAATAGCTTTAGATACACTTACAAAAATAAATTGTTTATAAAATAGGTTATTGATGAAATATTTTATGGCGGGTAATTCTAATTACGAGTACGTTGTCTATCACATAATCCTATATATAGCAATATCCTCTTATATAGCAATATCCTCTTATATGACAAAATCCTCTTATATAAGAGGATTTTGTTATATATAAGATTTTGTAATATAAGAGGATTTTGTTATATATAAGATTTTGTAATATAAGAGGATTTTGTTATATATAAGATTTTGTAATATATGAGGATTTTGTTACACATAGGATTTTGTTATATATAGGATTTTGTTATATATAGGATTTTGTCATATAAGAGGATTTTGTTATATACATAGGATTTTGTCATATAAGAGGATTTTACAAAATCCTATATATAACAAAATCCGATATATAACAAAATCCGATATATAACAATTGTACTTTATTGGGTCTAGCTACGGCAACGTTTAGTTAATATGTTAAAATGTTGAAAAGTTCTGTTCAAATATATATGGTGTAACTTAAATTAAAGAATAAACAAAACCTAACATATTTCCACTGTTATATCTTGTCCTTCCTGATAGTTTCTTTTTATAGGTCTGTCTATCGGGACATACTTGCCACCTGCTTCATTGTCACGTGGTTGCGGCTTGCTGACATCATCTCCACAAACACCGCATTTGCCGTGGTTAATACCCCATTGTTTCTGTATGATATAATTGTAGCCCTGTATATTGAGGTTAGTTACTTCATATACTGATTTAGTTTAAACTCTATTGCGAAGAAAGCTCAGAGCGTATATGGTCCGCTCTCGAGTTCGATTCCTGGATAAAACCAGTACTGAGCGTTGTTTTTGAGAGGCATCGGGTCGAGCTGAGGATCAAACCCTTATCCTCTGGTGTGAAAGGCCAACACTGTATATATTACGTTACCAAGCCGCTTGTTAGTACTGAGGTTAAACCATATTGGAATACGCAAATGGCTTATATACACATGTTAAGTATGAGAAATAGTAACATTATAGTAGGATTTCCTCAGCATGTAAAATCGCATTACTACATCAGTTTTAATGTTAAAGTTTCTAGTGCTCGTTTTCTTTTTCTTAAATGCTTCAAATATATAAATAATTTTTAAAATATTTTTATTTCTTTTGATTTAACGTAATAATTGAAATGATTTGGACTGTTGACCAAATACCTCCAGCAATAATACACAACTAAACATGGTACCAATAGTAAGTAATACCTTATATATATGGATACATGTTTATAGGTTACACCTGGGGCCAATGTTATAAAATTTTGTTTCATGAATAACTCAATATTTCAGGCTCAACTCAAAAATCAATGGACGCATTTTAACAATGTAAATACCTTTAACTGTTTACTTCAGATCTACATTAACATTTTCAAATTTGAGGCCGAGTCAAGTGTTTTGGCTTTAATTTGTGTTTTGTTGTTTTTGTGGTTTTTTTTGTGTTTTTTTTTTGAAAATCCTTGAAGGTTTGTTCAAATACGAATTTTGGCCAAGCAAAAACATTGTTTCATTACATCGAGGCCTGATTCATTTGAACTGCTTTTACCCAGCGTCCTCCGCAGTTCAGTCCGTTGTAATATGGATCCTCGTTGGTGGTCAAAAATTGCCTAGAAGGGGGTTCTGTCATGTATCCATGAGCATCTGTCCTCGTTACAAGAACTAGTACTATCGTCACAACAGCGCACACAACCATCGCTGACCTGTACGAATTGTCAGATAAATATGTGTGTGAAAACAGGATTGTTGTCACATGTGCATCCATTCTAAATGTCAAATATACTAACTTGATACGTCTTAATTTAGAAGTGTAAATGGCGCATCTTATTCACAACGTGCCGTTATACGATATGACCACGGGGGCAATAACAAGGTATTGTGCAAATAGCGATGTAGTTTTGTGAGTGTATATATTAAGAGTGTAATGATAGTACGTTTCCAAAATAGATTCGATTTCACATGAAAATGAGTATAATTATTGTATAATCATTCAATTTTATCATAGAATATAAAAGTAAATATATATATATGCATAGTTGTGCAGTATTATATGTATACGACATCTAATCGTATAAATATAACTACAAGTAATATTTGTATTTTACAGTAGTAAATATATTATTATAATGAAGACTATTGGTTTACAGTAGTGTATACATTATTATAATCAAGACTTTTGGTTTACAGTAGTATATACATTACTACAGGTAAGACAATTATTTTACAGTAGTTTACATATTACTGTAGTGTTAACATGTTCCATTCTTAACTAAGTATACCAGGATGCTGTTTATCATATCACTTATCCAGGGCAACTTCATGTCCTTTCTCATATCTCATTTTGATTAAAAACCTGAATATTTTTTTGTTCTCAAAATATCTCGTATTGCATCGAAACATTTAAAGTTTTTAAACTGGTTACCATTACTAAAAGTGTTGATCAGTTTTCTTATTGTCATATGTATACAATTAACATCGGCATCGCACCGAATATACTGGAACGTCTTTGTGAACATTTTGTGCCACTTAACTTTTGCATGATCGCTGTACCCTCTTAGCTGATTCCCATTTTAAGTTTAATTTAATCGATAATGTACGATTTACTTTACCCAAAGTAGGACTCTTCGGAAATAACTGTTTATCATATCGAGGTGTTGTTTTATGGAACAAACTTCTTCAAAGTATTAGATATATTGAGAGGATGAATAATTTTAAGAATACCGTCAAAATAATAATTATGTTGGCTATCTAACTATCTTACTACATGTATATAAAGTAACGCGATCTCAGAATATCAGCAAAAATGTTATGAGTTCAGGTTGCCATGTTTTTTTTTCTAATTTGTAGTTTTTACTGACTATATTTATTTTCCTCTATTTTATTATTAATTTCTGTAATTTATAAATAAGCATAGTATGCTTCAGTTGACGACATAGAATATAGCACTGTGATAAAGTTTGAGTTTTTAATTATGATAAAAGTAAAGTGACTTTAAAGTTAACTTAAGTCATATAAGCTTAATTCATTTTTAAAAGATAATATGCATAAAATGTAAAAATTAATGATATAGTATGCGATATAAAATATTAACGAAATTACCTGTGATATTTAATAATATACTCAAAGTCAATTAACTAATCAATTGTGATATAATGTTTAACTTATTACTGTGATATACATTAAAGTAATTGACTAACAATTACATGAATTTTTTATGCCATGCTATCAATATCAAGAACCTAGTAAATGGAAATAAGAGGAAAAAAACTTGTTTCAATTTTGATGTCATTCTTGGTATTGATGTGAGTGTATCGTTATGATTTCTGTATCATTGTTGGCATATCGTTCAAGCATCATGTTGTTTGTGTGTACATTTATTACCAAAATAAATTTATATATCTATTTACTACAAGAAATTTGCAAGTATGTTTATATAATACTTACCAATTCATATAAGATTTCCACAAATGAAAATGAATATAACAATAACAAAGATGGTGGTTCTAAAAACGTATAATTATACTGTTCATACTGTTTCCTCGGCAGTGACATGTTTGAAGCCAGTACACATCGTTTATATATGATTGCTTATCTTTGAATTCCGTGAATGATGAGTGAATCATTTCTTATCTCATATTTTCATTGGTTAAAATTAAAAGGTCCCATCCTGATTTCATGTTTTCAACAGCCGGGTACATCGTTATCAAAATTCTCTTTCTCACTAAACTAATACATGTACTTCCTTTTTATCACCAATCCCTTTTAAGTCATTAATTATTTGCACGTCAAATAACATGAATGATTAATAAACCATTGCCGATTACTCACATTAAAAGATAACTACCTTGACTCCCAAACCGCGTCATCACAATTTTGAAGAGAGACTTGTGCTAAATGGTACGGATGTTCTTAAACTTATGATGATATGAAATACAGTTGAATATTTTCATACACTATTTTTCACGTCAAATATGTCTGGTCTGAAGTAGCACTTGGTTTACTGAGACATTTTTGTAATTGTTACAAAAGAGAGTGAAACACCTTCATGTTCCAGTATGGACATTATCTGTAATATATGAACTGAGTGAACTCTATTATCTGACACTTTAATATGTTTGAAACATTTCAAAATGAGCATTATCCATATATAAACAATGTTCTTCAGATATATATATAACGCGTTGTTTGTGAAAGTGTGAACAAAACAACCGCACTGTTACGGTGCACTGATTTGTTAAGTTTCCAGCTCGCTGCAAGACTGTTGGCGTGGTCTGCTCATCTGCAAATACAAGTTTTGTGAATAACAGGCACAAATGTTTGCAGGATTAAGACGTATATGACAGCCTCTCTGAATCATATATATCTGTATATCATTTGATTTATACATTATCCTGGGATCTAGTAAAGTTAAAACTTTAGTGGTAAATTGGTTGTTACATCATGTCAACAATTGTTTGACGACATTTTGATTGAAACTACGCATGATTATATGGAACGAATACATTTGATGCAAATTATATTTTGAATGAAAAAAAAAGCGCGAGATAGCAGTTAGCATTTGCATATTAAGAAGTAGATATTATCGCTTCTTTTAAATCATTTAATGTTCAACATTGTGGAGTCCGTGTTATTTTAAGGCTTGAAAGAAAGAAATTGTTTAAATGATAAACTTGGCTTTGATTTATAACAGTCAATAATGCCATATAAAAATGTATATACCATGTAAAGTAATTGTATTTCAGAAGTCCAACTTTTATCTTTTATTGCATCCCCACTATACTAGCTGTTTACTATATTGAAATAAAAGTACAATACTTAGTTATTAGCCTAATATTTTAGTGAGACTTTAAGATACGTTTAAATCAACTGCAGCTGCGGGACTCCTAATAAGAAACAGTTATAAAAATACAAACCAAGAATTTAGAGGAATAAGTGAGAAAAACTTTATTTGCCTTTATCGATATTTAAAAACGTAGCTCTTCTTTTAAAGATTGGATACTGAGAAAGTTGGGTTTAGAATTTAGTTTATTGTTGAATATGATGAAAGTCTTATATTGGACTGATTTATGTCTGCCGGAGCATAATGTACATTGAATAAAACTATTTCTAAAAAGATATCTGCTAATATGATGTATTGCAAGTGTCAGAAATATCAAATATTGGTATGTTTTAAGCATTAAAATGACCACTAAATAGTATATAAAATCACAAAAGTTTAAACTATTTTCGTCTAATCACAACATTTTATCACTATTTTGCTGCTCTGGTTTCTGCGAGGTCATCGAGTACACATACGTTAACCATCCCTAAATACGTACCTGTTCAGATGAATGTTGTGCTAACACAAGGATTCTGCAGCATTTTGAAAAGTAAAATCTAGCGAGTTATATATTCCTTTTTTCCTTTTTCGACGTAACAATTTTGTAACATAGTGCCTTTATTACGTCTCATGGAAGTCAACTGTTATTTCAACCAGGTTTATTTCATATTTTTCGCTGTTCTGGCATGGTACATGTATGTACAGGCATTATATACTGACGCACACGTAGTTTAAAGTTTTGATTCTGATTTATTGTCGTGTTGATGATTTACTTGGTTATTTAGAATTCCTGTCTTTCAAACACGCCAAACCTTCAATAGTTGTTTATTTAATTCTAATGCATATGTGAATCAATAGCATTTATTGCAGTGGAAATGTAATTTCTTAATTTTCATTCCGAAACAATAAACATGTTAATTGGTAAAATCATGAACACGTGCCAGACAGGAAGAATGATGAATGTGCTGATCAAGTCCAACACTAGCATAATTACAATATTGGACTGCAAGCACGGAAGTGCAAACAAAGCAAATCGCTGTCCGGTATAATTTACGTATTCTCAATTTTGTCGAAACGGCAAGTCTAGTGTAACTGTCATATTTATTATATTTCATTTTCGCACATTTCAATGCTGACATAGCAAGACTTGTTTTAATTCTATGATGTCCACATGTGTATTAATATCCTTGTCACGAAATGTCATTCTGAATAAATTTGATGTTTATATAGAATCAAATACTGTTTTCTTGCTTGTTTTACATTCATTGAGGAAAAGTCCTTTCTACTAAATATGGTTTGGTAACTTCCAAGGTAAATAATTAATAATTACATGTAATCTACGGGGTGTTTATCAAACACATGTATATAAACCAAAGTGTGTTGCTCTGGCAGTCAACACGTGGCACCGGTGTAGGATTAAACGACAAATGACGATCCAGTATTAGACAACTTGTTCCACAGTCGTCAATAAAATGAAGGAAAATTAGATTATTGACACCAAAAGTATATGACAATATGGGTATATTAAATATTACTTGAAGAGAGATTAACTAAGGTTTAACACATGCATACATTTCAACCGTCCTTTAATATCAATCTTCACGCATATTTAAGGATATAAATTATGGATTAAATATCCAATTGTTATCATATCACAATAATGTCTGATCGAAAAAAAACATGGTTAGGTAAAGGGGAAATAACTTTTTTAAATTTTCGTTATTTGCAATACCTTATTTGTTTCCCTTAAATTTAAAAAAAGAAAGTGTAATCTCTGTTGGGCGAGGGTGAATCGAACATTAAATTGTGTCTGCATGTTCTTTATTCTCCAGAATAAAACATTATATAATACTCTAGCATGTATAATAACACATTTTCCCCAAAACAACAGCGCTGTTCTATAATGAATGGGTGGAAGACAATAAGATGGGTGACGGACAATAAGATGGGTGACAGACAATAAAATGGGTGACGGACAATAAGATGGGTGACGGACAATAAGATGGGTGACGGACAATAAGACGGGTGACGGACAATTAGATGGGTGGAAGACAATAAGATGGGTGACAGACAAAAATAAGACGGGTGACAGACAATAATATGGGTGACAGACAATAAGATTGGCGACAGACAATAAGATAGGTGACGGACAATAAGATGGATGACGGACAATAATATGGGTGACGGACAATAAGATTGGTGACAGCCAATAAGATGGGTGACGGACAATAAGATGGGTGACGGACAATAAGATGGGTGACGGACAATAAGATGGGTGACGGACAATTAGATGGGTGGAAGACAATAAGATAGGTGACAGACAAAAATAAGACGGGTGACAGACAATAATATGGGCGACAGACAATAAGATTGGCGACAGACAATAAGATAGGTGACGGACAATAAGATGGGTGACGGACAATAATATGGGTGACGGACAATAAGATTGGTGACAGCCAATAAGATGGGTGACAGACAATAAGATGGGTGACGGACAATAAGACGGGTGACGGGCAATAAGACGGGCGACGGACAATAAGACGGGCGACGGACAATAAGACGGGCGACAGACAATAAGATGGGTGACAGACAATAAGACTGGTGACAGACAATAAGAAAGGTGACAGACAATAAGACGGGTGACAGACAATAAGACGGGTGACAGACAATAAGATGGGTGACAGACAATAATATGGGTGACAGACAATAAGACGGGTGACGGACAATAAAATGGGTGACGGACAATAAGATTGGTGACAGACAATAAGATGGGTGACAGACAATAAGATGGGTGACGGACAATAAAATGGGTGACGGACAATAAGATGGGTGACGGACAATAAGACGGGTGACGGACAATAAGATGGGTGACGGACAATAAAATGGGTGACAGACAATAAGATTGGTGACAGACAATAAGATGGGTGACAGACAATAATATGGGTGACAGACAATAAGATTGGCAACAAACAATAAGACGGGTGACAGACAATAAGACGGGTGACAGACAATAAGATGGGTGACAGACAATAAGACGGGTGACAGACAATAAGACGGGTGACAGACAATAAGATGGGTGACAGACAATAAGACTGGTGACAGACAATAAGATGGGTGACAGACAATTAGACGGGTGACAGACAATAAGATTGGGGACAGACAATAAGACGGGTGACAGACAATAAGACGGGTGACAGACAATAAGATGGGTGACAGACAATAAGACGGTTGACAGACAATAAGACGGGTGACAGACAATAATATGGGTGACAGACAATAAGATTGGTGACAGACAATAAGACGGGTGACAGACAATAACATTGGGGAGAGACAATACGATTGGCGACAAACAATAAGATGGGTGACAGACAATAAGACGGGTGACAGACAATAAGACGGGTGACAGACAATAAGATAGGTGACAGACAATAAGACGGGTGACAGACAATAAGATGGGTGACAGACAATAATATGGGTGACAGACAATAAGATTGGCAACAAACAATAAGATTGGTGACAGACAATAAGATGGATGAAAGACAATAAGATGGGTGCCATACAATAATATGGCTGTATTAGTGATCTAGGCCCGTTTCACTAACGTTCGTAAGTTACCAAACTTCTTAAATTTAAAGTTATGGAAAAAAAGGAGGGAAAATCATTTAAACTCTTAAGGTTTACGAAGGTTAGTGAAACGAGCCCCTGAAGGATAAAACACAAACTACTTGCGATAAGATAACTCATGAACCGACTAAATAAAAACTAGTCTGTATTTTATTTTTTGGGTTTGGTTATGTGCTTCAAAGGGACCATTTTATCAGTATATATTTGTTGCTCATTTACTTTTTAATTGCAAATTTCTGAACCAGTAAAACAAAATTTAGTATTTTGGAGAAACATCTTTTTCAAAAAGACCTGATTGTGTGATACGAGGGTCTCGTATGTCAGTTACTTGGAAAGGTGGTTCCCCCATCAACAAATCTGACTGTCTTGTTTAACCTGACTGTGTCTTGTATAACCTGACTGTGTCGTGTTTAACCAGACTGTGTCGTGTATAACCTGACTGTGTCGTGTATAACCTGACTGTGTTGTGTATAACCTAACCTGACTGTGTCGTGTATAACCTGACTGTGTCGTGTATTACCTGACTGTGTCGTGTATAACCTGACTGTGTCTTGTTTAACCTGACTGTGTCGTGTATAACCTGACTGTGTCGTGTTTAACCTAACTGTGTCGTGTATAACCTGACTATGTCTTGTATAACATGACTGTGTCTTGTATAACCTAACTGTGTCGTGTATAACCTGACTGTGTCGTGTATAACCTGACTGTGTCTTGTATAACCTGACTTTGTCGTGTATAACATGACTGTGTCGTGTATAACATGACTGTGTCGTGTATAACCTGACTGTGTCGTGTATAACCTGACTGTGTCTTGTTTATACTGACTGTGTCGTGCATAACCTGACTGTGTCTTGTATAACCTGACTGTGCCGTGTATAACCTGACTGTGTCTTGTATAACCTGACTATGTCGTGTATATCCTGACTGTTTCTTGTATAACCTGACTGTGTCGTGTATAACCTGACTGTGTCGTGTATAACCTGACTGTGTCTTGTTTAACCTGACTGTGTCTTGTTTAACCTAACTGTGTCGTGTATAACCTGACTGTGTCTTGTTTAACCTGACTGTGTCTTGTTTATTCAGCCGATTGTTGAAAATGGGGCCAAACCTCATTCAAAATAATTTTAATCATACACATTTGTAAAGCATGTTTCAAACGGCATGTTATAGATTGGCAAAGCCATTATGCCTTGTAAAGAGTTTGATATGGAGTTTCGTACTTTTCTATTTTCAGTTTGGTACAGCACATCTTAATCGCATGTTTGAACAGAGTAAAACGACGAGAAAATACTACATATTTGTGTCAGTTTGGGAACAGGAAATAATGCGAAAATTAAAATAAAGATATATTTCTTTTCAGGAATATAAATGTTTATAATTATTTATGTTTTTAGACTAATACTTAACACCAACGTCTGAAAGAATAATTAAAAAATCAACAACGTATATATATATTTATAAATCTGTCCTTTATATAGCATGTGAGTAGTCATGAATCCTTAACTGGATCCTACTCATACAAAGCTATCAGTTCATGTATGTAAATTTGTCCACCCCGTCCAGATGTGTTGCATGTAATTCCATAATATATAAGTCATGGTCGACACCAAATTTATTTGGTTTGGCAGAGGCCTTGATATTGTATCTATGGTTTGCATTGTAGCTAGGCGCACTCGCCGTAGTCTGGTCTGTACATTTATGTCTTGGCTATTCACAAATAATTATCTCCATATATATATATATATATATGCAAATATGTACTGCACACGGCGTCATATCATATTGTTATAATACTGATGCGTGTAAAGTAAAGTGTATTGGTAGTTGGCAGTTTGGCTGTTGGATATTCGAATAACTAACTGTATATTTGTTAAATACAGACATATCTCAGCAGTCAGCATACAAGAAACAAAATACAGTTTGAAGATTTGAATAAGGTTTTGTTTTATCAGCATGAAATAAAAGGTGAACTTTCAAGATATTTTTTGAGTATTGTTTTCAACTATAATTATTGGAAGAGAATGGTATACATGTGTTGTACAGTACGTGCGTGTAAATGAAACAACACAAAAATGGATGTGGGGGGAATATAAAACAAACTTAAGGAATGTTATCGTATTTACCTGAAGCATAGTGACTATCGCTCCAACCATTGGTCACGTGAAGTTACAGTGCAATACACTGTAGTGTTTACCAAGATACACTGCAGTGTTTACTAAGTTACACTGTAGTGTTTACTAAGTTACACTGCAGTGTTTACTAAGATACACTGTAGTGTTTACTAAGATACACTGTAGTGTTTAATAAGATACACTGTAGTGTTTACTAAGTTACAATGTAGTGTTTATTAAGATACACTGTATTGTTTACTAAGATACACTGTAGTGTTTACTTAGTTACACTGTAGTGTTTTTTAAGATACACTGTATTGTTTGCTAAGACACACTGTAGTGTTTACTAAGATACACTGTAGTGTTTACTAAGACACACTGTATTGTTTACTAAGACACAATGTAGTGTTTACAAATTACACTGTATTGTTTACTAAGATACACTGTATTGTTTACTAAGATACACTGTATTGTTTACTAAGATACATTGTAGTGTTTACTAAGTTACACTGATACACTGTATTGTTTACTAAGATACACTGTAGTGTTTACTAAGACACACTGTAGTGTTTACTAAGATACACTGTAGTGTTTACTAAGTTACACTGTAGTGTTTACTAAGATACACTGTAGTGTTTACTAAGACACACTGTAGTGTTTACTAAGATACACTACAGTGTTTACTAAGATAAACTGTCTCGTTTACTAAGACACACTGTAGTGTTTACTAAGATACACTGTATTGTTTACTAAGATACACTGTAGTGTTTACTAAGATACACTGTAGTGTTTACTAAGATACACTGTAGTGTTTACTAAGTTACACTGTAGTGTTTACTAAGATACACTGTATTGTTTACTAAGATACACTGTATTGTTTACTAAGATACACTGCAGTGTTTACTAAGTTACACTGCAGTGTTTACTAAGATACACAGTCTTGTTTACTAAGACACACTGTAGTGTTTACTAAGATACACTGTAGTGTTTACTAAGTTACACTGTAGTGTTTACTAAGATACACTACAGTGTTTACTAAGATACACTACAGTGTTTACTAAGACACACTGTTGTGTTTACTAAGATACACTACAGTGTTTACTAAGATAAACTGTCTCGTTTACTAAGACACACTGTAGTGTTTACTAAGATACACTGTATTGTTTACTAAGATACACTGTAGTGTTTACTAAGATACACTGAAGTGTTTACTAAGATACACTGTAGTGTTTACTAAGTTACACTGTAGTGTTTACTAAGATACACTGTATTGTTTACTTAGTTACACTGTAGTGTTTACTAAGTTACACTGTAGTGTTTACTTAGATGCCTTAGTTTATCTTAGGACAATGACGACCCCAGAAACAATAACCATATCTGATTGGATTATCGACTTGTTTGAGTGACAACCCGCGTCGGTTTGATTGTTGTAGATTACACAATATTAAAATTACCTGACTTGATGTGGGAATCGCATGACGTCTCAAATGATGCTGCACTTTTGATGTAAGGTCTCTTTGTACAGACGGCGTCCCATGTTTGATGTATAACATGTTTAATATCAAATGCGCTTGTCTCATTTATATTCACTTTATAAATGGTGTAGTGTCCTGGTTCCTTTGATGGAGTTCATCCATTCATTCATTCAACATTAAAGAACAATGGTAACAATTCACATTAAAGTATATATGTTTATTCACTGAAAGAAATACTCTTTCTGCAATTCTGACGAGAAAAAAAACTTTGGGTCAAAAAACAGTTACTTTTTCAAGAATATTGTTATACAATACTAAGTATATTATATAAACATTGAATGGTTCACTAGCGGATTTGTATATTGTTATACAATACTAAGTATATTATATATACATTGAATGGTTCACTAGCGGATTTGTATATTGTTATACAATACTAAGTATATTATATAAACATTGAATGGTTCACTTGCGGATTTGTATATTGTTATACAACACTAAGTATATTATATATACATTGAATGGTTCACTTGCGGATTTGTATATTGTTATACAATACTAAGTATATTTTATATACATTGAATGGTTCACTAGCGGATTTGTATATTGTTATACAATACTAAGTATATTATATATACATTGAATTGTTCACTTGCGGATTTGTATATTGTTATACAATACTAAGTATATTATATAAACATTGAATGGTTCACTTGCGGATTTGTATATTGTTATACAATACTAAGTATATTATATATACATTGAATGGTTCACTAGCGGATTTGTATATTGTTATACAATACTAAGTATATTATATAAACATTGAATGGTTCACTAGCGGATTTGTATGGATTGTGCGTCGGTCCGTCATCCGCCATAAAGTTTTCAAAATTTTCTAAAATACACTTTTCAAATCCTAAAGGGGGTTGTATGTAGTATTACTCTGAAGCCTGTAAGTAACATGCTTTGATAAGAACCATTCAATATGTTTTACATCGAAAAAGCAGTCAATTGTTAACGTTGAAATGCGAAGGTTATGTTTCAACGTTGGAAGCCTAGGGACCATTTTCAACGGGAGTGCACATCGGCGCTGAGTGGCGTGAGAGAAAACTTTCTGATGAAAAGCTTTATAAAGCTGATGCATAAGTTGTCTTTACAATGTTGGTAACTCTACTTTCAATCATTGATCCTTTTTATCAAACATTGAAGTGGACATTGTGTGTATAATCGATTTAAAGGCCATGTACAACTCTTCCAGAGCAGCAAATATGTCTGTAAGTGTTGTCGTTCCTTTATTCAGTACGTACATACTATAATTATCAAACTTTATCCGACATAAATACAGAAAAAGAGATTAAAGAAATTAAAGAGGCGGTTACATGACAGATTGTCAATTCAAGAGCGGTGAATTCGAATAAACTCTTTCGGCCACAGTTTCTGTCATGATTGGTCATTGACATTGTACGACCTTGGATCTCTCACCTCTGAATATGTGGGAATGTAATCAGTGACTTACTGAGAGTATGTGTGTCTACTACTGGAAACCGGATAGCAGTTTTCAATCTCATTAAATATTCAAAATAGAGTATCGAGCAACTATTTTCTAACATAAGTTAGATTTTTTATAACGCTGGACGCGGTTAGCTCAATCTCTCGCGAGTCCGTTAACATGGGGGCTAAAATTTTACATTCCATGCAGGCCACAGTCTCTATACTAATTGGCTTATGATATTATGTTTCAATGTCATTTGTATCTCACCGCTGAAGGAAAGTTTTCAGTTACTTGCCTATACGAGTGTTCTCACGTGCTAGATCTCAGGAAAGAGTTTAATGATCATCTGTTAGCGCTCGATAGCTAAACAAATACGTCAAACAAACATATACATGTCTCAGTGATATGTGAATATCAAAATAAATGTTGTTGAAAGTTCATATAAAGTTGTCGTAACATAGCATTGTTGTTTCCTATATTCTACATTGATATTACATAACAATATTGTTGGAAGTTTTAAAAACTATTAGTGTGAATTAACTTTTTAAATCTTGTTATAGTTCTATGTAGAAACATTTTCTTATAACCATAAACTGAACGGAACAGCTAACGTGCCACTTTTGACTATCATCTGAAAACTGATTTGACTACCCATCTTAATAAGTATGACTGTCAAATTTAATTATGCAACTTGGTCATTGTTTTCCTAAACGTTCTTTCTTAATCAAGGCCTAATTTCAAGGATATAGCGTTCAATGTTTTTTGAGAAAATAGTTTAAATGCTAGGAAAAAAAATAAAACTCAAAATGTTAGATGTTCCTTTCAGTAAATTTTCAGTCTTGTTCGGCATGTACAAACTGCGTGTACTTTCGACTCTAATTTATCATTCATTTTTACTGTTGCATCATGTTGAAAACATTAAAAGTATTCTGTGCTATCGATAAAACAGTGAGCACTTCCAGATTTGACAGCCAAAATACACACTTCCGCGAACTTGTTTTTGGAAATAAACGTGCGTGAAAAAAAGCCCGTTTCTGATAAGTTATTTTAAGTCTTAGCTAGATGTGTTATTATGCGGAATTGTTACAGTTTGCCTCTCATGAACATTATATTTGTGAATGACCTTTGCAATTATGAATGATACGGGAGAGGAAAACAGAATAGCATTTTCGCAAGCATTATGGTCCTTTGTATTGAGGATGAATTCAAGTTTTAAAATTTCCAATGCATTAACAGGAGCCACCTAACACTGCCATTTAAAACAAAAATTTCTTTATTTGGGCTATAGTCTCGAAAACAGAATATTGCTTAAGTTTTGAGGCGGTAGGGAAAATATGGAGGAAGTTGTATTTACGATTAACCATCATGAGCATTTTCAATAAAACCTACCGTGTCTACACTGCTGTTTTCTTATCTAGGTTACAGTATGCTCTTCTCTGGAATACTTTATCAAATCTAATATTATTTTAACGAGTTTTAATGTCTGCTCAACGTTGTATATTCTTAGTGTTGCTTGCGCTTATAGTCCAATATGTATCGTTTACATTGAGTTGTTGGCAAATTTAATTGGTGGATTTCCAGGAAACCAGAAGTATCAAAGGAATAATTTGGTGTCAATTTAGTCACTGACGATCATGCTAGTCTAAAGAATTAGAATGTCAGATATTACATGTACTCTTTTCGTTGTTTTTATGGCGCATATTAATGCCATGATATTTTACAAAATATCAAATAAAATCTGCATTTTTGATACATTTGACAGCTGCGCATGGGACATAATTAATACACCAACGAATGGTAATTATGAACGCTTGTATACTTGTCAATGTTTCCTTGTACATAGTATATGTAATGTTTTAACGCTATATTTAAATCAAGAAAATGATAAATTGAAACGCTCTTTTTCATCTATTTAAAATCTGTATTATTGTTTTGAACGCATGTATCGGCCAAAGGTATTTTGATATTTATAAATATAATTTCAGTACTAAAAATATTAGATATCTTGAGATCTATATATTTTAGATACTTTTGAAAATCTGTCAAGTTATGCAAATTTTGAGTAAAAACTGATTCAAAAATACAGATTAAATGGTTTGCTTGAATAACATACCTTTAAAATATATATCAAAGATTTGCGTTGTATTTTCCCTCAAAAAACATCTGTTTGCGATATTTCAAAAGATATTGAACCTATTTCAGAAACGAAACACTTTTATCTACAACTAAACAACGGTGCAACCGATGCATATTTTAATTTTTTCTAGCCATAAATTCTGAAAATGATTATAACAAAACGGAAATCACCTCAGAAGACAGCTGAGAAAGAGACCGTCACTTTTTAATAGTTGGCAAATATTCTGAAAGGATAAAGAAACACCGGGTGAAATTCAGAGTAACATTATCAAACTACTATAAGAAATATTTTCAATTTTAGAATATGTATGCATATGTATTGCATTAACGCTATTGCCAATAATAATAATCATGTTGGCAAAGTTATAAATAGAATACATTTGCATACATATCCTATAACTGTAAATATCGCTTATCTTACCTAGATAAAACTGCTTTAAAATCACCGGGCGTTTTTTATCTCTTCAATATAGAAACAAAGTTAAAAAGGGAAGTCATTTAAAACTGGGATTAACTATGAGATAATTTGACAAATACAGAACACAAAGTCAGAGTACATTTAACCTTTGGCAATACCTATTTGAAATTATTACACGATTTTAAATACATATTACGATAATATGAACATTTTCTCTACAGATTAAACCTTATGTTGCAGAGATTTTCAAATGACGCCGCTTCCTGTGTATCCTAGCAACTGGAACATCGGTGAATATTTGGTACACTGTTAAACAAAACAATGCCTTTAAAGTAAAGGAAAATATTGTAACTGCAAAATGTGGAAGACTTTTAGGAGCAACGACAAGGCAACAACACACGTCAGTGTTTGAAACAATATAGTTTTTGTAATTGTGTAAAGCAATATAAAATCAATTAATTTATAACTCATTAAGCACGATGTCTGTTCTTGATTCATGTTCACTCAACAGTACCTGAAGTTCACTGTTTCACTTGCGACGAGTCCAGTTGCGTTATGTCAAGACAAAATGACTCGTCCGTCGGTACCGCATGATCCTGGCTATTCTGTTTATGTTTTCGCATCTGCACGTGTTCGCAACACTCTTGCATCTCCCTTTTTTTTGGGTCTGACATGGTTTCGATTTTATATTTGATTCTATGCAACGTCCTTTTGGCCCTTTGGTGCACAGATATTTACTGATGGCAAATTGATCAAAATTCACCATCAGAAGAATGATCACCAATATGGCGTAACATGGTCTCTCTCCGAAAAGCATCATCCTGAAATAAGATCACATGTTGACTACAGTTGTTGTACAGATACAAGAACACTATTCGATTCACATTACGCAACATTTAAAATAATTATTTTATTAGTTTACTTTTAAACTTATTTATTTTTCTTCGATTGTGTATTTCTGCGTAGAACTAGTAATAAGCATATGCGAAAACATGACTTGCTCAAGAATACCACAGATAGCCGTGAAAGAGAATCGACTGAATTCAATTATGATATTAATTTTTACTGTCTAACGGGTTACAGAATGTTTTAGTATCATCATTGGATATACACATTTTAATTATTTTCGTATATTCCAAAATAAAAGAGCTAGACGCTGTAGTGAAGGTTTTTAAGTGTATACAAATGACTCTATAAAGCAAGGTATTGAAGTAATACAAAATCATTTTGTTACATTGATATGGCTGAAATTAAAAAAGCATTTTTTTAACTTTAAAAATGATATTTTTCTTGCAGGTGTTTATATATAGGTCGAAAATTCACAAGTGTATAATGTTATCAATAAAGATTTATTTTTATTATTGTAAAATGATATAAACAATTATGATCTTCATGGTCGAGTGCTTCTCTGTGGTGACTGAAATGCGCGAGTTGTCAACGGTACAAGGCGGGACTATATCGTGTGTGATCGTACAATTGTTTTTCTAGATGACGATGGCTACTACCCAGATACACCGTGTACTCGTGCGTCTATGGACAATACCTGTAACTCACATGGGTTGAAACTACTAGATTTGTGTAAACCAAATGCTTTACATATTGCTAATGGTAGACTTGGTGACGACCATTTAATTGGTTCCTATACTTATTATATGGGATCAAGTGTGATTGATTATCTGTTATTACATGAACATGATTTTATATGTATTCCGTATTGAATCATTTTGTGAATGGTCCGATCACGCAACGTTAAATTTTAAAATTGTATGTAATACAGCAGTAACAAAGGAAAAGCGTGATTATGTTTTTACAAGTATCAAATGAAATGATAATTTAAGAGACAATTTTAGGTGAGGAATTATATCTAAACTTCCACTCGAAAATGTAATTGCCCATGGTGTTGATTTTAACAATAGAGAAAATGTTAATAATTGTGTTTCATCGTTTTCGGAGTTGATAAATGACGTTGCACAGTCATTGTTTAGTAAAAATAAAATCATAAAATATTAATGGTGTACTGTTAAGTCGTTCTTATCAAGAAAGCTGAGCTGATTGGTTTGATTATGAATGTAAGCAAGCGAAGCTATTGTATACTCATACCTTAAATAAATTTAATAAATTAAAAGGTAATGAAAATAGAATAGAAATGTGTAACTTAAAGTCGATTTATAAGACACTTATTAAAAAGAAAAAACGCTGTTATATATAAAAAAAATTAAAGATATTGAAAGATTACGTCATGGTAAACGATAAGATTTTTGGAAGCTTTTTTCAAATACAAATAAATCTAGTAAAAGCAATAATATTAGTAATGAAGCTTTTTATGATTATTTTTCTAATCTTAATGAATTTGTCAAGCGCATTAAATGATGATGCCGAGACATTTTGGATTTACTATGATTTTAATTCAACTAATTGTTCTTTGAAGAACTCGATATGCCAATTACTGTGTCAGAAATAGAAAATGGTTTAAAAAGTTTAAAGAAAAAAAAATCCTTTACTGGTGACTTAATACTAAATGAATACTTTATTGAATCTTGTGATATATTAGCTTCACATCTTCTTGATATTTTTTACGGTATGTTTAATTCTGGTCACTTTCCTGATAATTGGTCTGAAGCCAATATGGTGCCTATTTACAAGAAAAATGACCCGGACGATGTTAGTAATTATAGGGGTATAGCTTTGTCAGTTGTTTATCTAAGGTATTTACTGGTATTCTTAATCCGCTATCGGTTTAAAACAAGGGGAAGTTATTTCTCCTCTGTTGTTTTCACTATTTTTAGAAGATTGTGCGAAGATAGTAACTTGGGATTGAACCTGGACATTACATTTATTTTAATGCTTTTTGCTGATGATATGGTGATATTAGGTAAAAACCCGACTGATCTATAGTATTAATCTTTTACATAATTATTTTGAAACTATGGGGTTAGAGGTGAATACTGCTGTAACTAAGATTGTTGTATTTCGAAAAAGGGGTCCTTTAAAAAGCGATGTAAAATAAACTTTTAATAATCAACCTTTAGAAGAAGTGAATGATTTTAATTATCTGGGCTATGTTTTTAATTATACCGGTAAGTATTCTCTTAATCAGGAAGCATTTAATGGAAAGGATCTGAAAGCATTAAACATTTTCCTGGCAAATATTCGTAAATATACATTGAAATCTAAAACTGTCTGTCAATAATGTGATAAATTTGTTGGCTCAACTCTTAATTACGTCTGAGAAATATGGGGATTTTCTTAATCTAAAGAAATCGAAAGAATACATCTAAAATTTTGTATATTTAACATTATTGTTAAATATTTATATAATTCACTAGTTGATTGTTATAAAGGTGGTAAGAATTGGGTAAAAGACATCAAATGTCTACTGGAAGATTATGGATTTTCATATATTTGGTCAAGTACTGATGATGATAATGTGTTAAAATTCCATTTGTTTTTTAAAGAGAGAGTTTAAAATAATTTAAAACAAAAATTGTTTAATGAAATCGAAAGCAGTCGTTCGTTATATACTCATAAGATGTTAAAAACAAATTTGAATTCGAAAATTATTGAGATATGTTTCCAAGAAAAATTAAGAATTCCAATGACAAGATTAAGATTTTCATCACATCAGTTAAAATTGAAACCGGTCATTATGCTCAGAAGAGAATGGAACGTTATTTGTGTTATTGTATTTTATGTCACTTCAACGACATAAAAGATGAATATCTTTTTTTGTTGATATGTCATAGTTCGTAAAAGTTTTATTAAATCATATTATTACAAACGGCCGAGTATGTTTAAATTCATTGAGTTAATGCAAAGTAAGAAGTTTTCAGTTTCATAAAATCTTTGTAAATTTTTTTATAAAACTTTGGTGTTCGTAAATCCTTGTACAATCAAAATACATAAATGTTTTCAACTATCTATTTGTGTTAATCTTCTCAAGTAGATAATGACAAATTGTGTTAAATAGGTTATTTATATTTGCCCAACTTCAAAATAAAATATTTAATAAAATTCAATTATGATGTTGCACATAGGTTAAATAAATATTGTGTAACCATAACATCACGTTTAAAGGAAGATACACGAGTTTCTATGTTTGATAACCTTAAATATTGTATAAATTTAAATATACAGACTGACACTGAGTTTAATATATGTATTTCTGAAATTGGTGAAGAACATAATGGAACAGGTATGTTATCTTTGAATATTCCAAAAAACGAAAAGGCTCGACGATATTTGTCCTCTATTATTGAAGTTATCTGCAAACGTGATATCCCAAACTATCGCATGTAGGAACAAGAAATGACACATGTTAGTGTCGCATGCCCCCAAATGGTCTGTGAAAATAACGATATATTTTATAATAGGTAGCGAAGTATCCATGAATATCAAGAGTCACTGACTGACGTTGCAGACTAGACACGCAATTTCATGGATTTTTTAAACATTAAAGTGTGATCTTGATCTTTGTGTATCTTTGAGCTTGACATCTTATGTAAAGTCTGGGTATTTCAACAGATAAATGCAGGTGACACATTATCATGAGATGTTGCTCACTTGTGTCAAACTATTTTAAAATACCTCCATGTAAAACGAAGTTACAGACCAGACATGAAATATCAAACAAACTGAAAATGTGACCTTGACCTCTGAAGTAAGGTTCTGGTCTAAACACGACACTTCGTTATGTCATGTTGATCAACAGATAAATTGAGCCAAGTGTTTTTTAAAATCCATCCAAGTATGATAAAGTTACAAACGACTGGACTTAAAATATCAAATAGACTCAAAGTGTTGTAAAACAAGCTCAATATGTGACCGGTCCCGGTCTGGGTCTTACGTGCGTCACATCGTCATGGCATCTTGATCAACTGAGCCAAGTTAAAGACAAAGTTACAGACCGAACACGAAATCTCAAACATATTGAAAGTGTCGTCAAACAAAGTCAAAATTGTGACCTTGACCTTTGAAGTGGGAGTGTTACACGCAACATGCTGTCATGTTATGTTGATCATTTGTGGCAAGTATTTATAAAATTCATCTATGCATGACAAAGTTACAGGCCGGACACGAAATCTTACACAGACTCAAAGTGATGTCCAACCTTTAAGGAACTTATGTGGGTGTTACGCGTAACACGTCGTCATGTCATGATGGTGAAATGAGCCAAGTGTTTTGAAACTTATCCATCAATGACAAAGTTACAGGCCGGACACGAAATCTCAAGCAGACTAAAAGTGTCGTCAAACAAAGTTAAATTGTGACCTTGACCTTTGAATAAAGAATATTGGTGTAACGCTTGACACATCGTCATGTTATGTTGGTCATTTGTAAATATTTATAAAATTCATTTATGCATGACAGTAACAGGCCGGACACGAAGTTTCATACAGACTTGAACTATTGTTAAACAAACTCAAAGTGTGACATTGACCTTTGAAGTACGGGTGTCGTTTTTACGCACGACATGTCGTCATGTCACGATGGTGATTTAAGCCAAGTGTTTTTAAAACTTATTCATCAGTGACAAAGTTACTGACCGGACACGAAATCTCAAGCAAACTGAATGTGTCGTCAAACAAAGATACATTGTGACCTTGACCTTTAAAGTGAGAGTCTGTGTGTTACGCGCGACACGTCATCATGTTATGTTGATCATTTGTAGCAGGTTTATCAAATTCATCCATGCATATCTTTTTAATGACCTTTATCTAGGAAACGGCCGTATCTATCAATTTGACACAGTCTATTGTCTTGTAATGCATACACATTATCTCATCTTAATTACTGCTCTACTGTATGATAGTTACTACATGTAACATTACAAACTTACATGTGTACATTTACACAAAAATATCAATGTGTAACTCTTGAGAACGCACTTTTCTTTCTTGATATGCTGTCTTTTAAACATTTTTTTAATTGTTTTTTTTATATAAAAAAAAAGGCATATCACCAAATAGTTAATGGAATGTTTTCGGCATAACCAGTATCTGAAGATATTTCTTTTATGAAGAAATAAACAACTATCATGCCCTTTTCATGGATAATCATGGTCTTCGATGCATTTGTAACGTCCGATATCTCGTTATTTTTATTAAACGTGAATAATTCGTGTTTTAAATCCAACTTTGCTGATATTTTTTTCTAATATGCAAATAAGCTGCTCCGTTGAAGGAAGTTATCGTAAAAATTCCGATTCAATCGTCTATACTTGGCCATTTCAACCATCCTTCGGTATAAGAACAGTCGCTAGTTATGTATATATAAATATATTAAAGATATAAATGCATCTATGAGCAAATCTTTATTTTCAATTTCATTGAAATATATTTATTTTATATGAGATGCAGTTTATGGAGCACTGTAAAAATAGTTTTGCTAGGGTAATTAATGATATAAATTCTTGACACGAGATTCGAACGCGGATCACCCTAGTAATAATCCATAGACATAACCACTGAACAATGCAAGAATATATCAAGATCCGTGGTACAAATCTTAGTTTAAATTTAACTGCTTACACATTTAATCAATGATGCCAGAAAATTGCAGAACGTTTAAGGATATACTTAACCAATTATGTTATTCCACAGGCAGGGTCTAATTAAAATATCGGTGAAAATAACCAGTTTGAATACATGTTTTTCACGATAAACAACGGCATTTTTGTAACATATATGATCCGGATAACCATAAGTTATGCTAGATATTACAATTATACCAGTTTTTATTATTGAATTGAAAGGGTAGACGTTAATGGTTGTGCAGCTTTAAACAAAATGTTTCAAATGAGAGCAAATGACAATAAACTTTAAAATACCGAAACCTTATTATGCAATGTTTAAAAGAAGTTTCTGGAACAAAATTCCACTTAGAAACAAAATGCCGTTTCTTTAAACATATTCATTAATGAATTCCTAAATTGGAAAAAATGCGAAAGTAGAATTGAAAGAAAATGTAATGAAAGACAAAACAAATTACTAACGGTTGTTGTTAATTGAGATTTTGGAGTGACACGGATTGAATATTTTTTTCTTTTTTATTATGTTTAATTTGTTTTTCTTGGTTGTTGTTTTTTCTTCATTGTATTACAAATTTTGTATATAAATCACGAAATCAGATTTTATACTTTGTGTTTGTATATTAGGTTTTAAGAGGGTATCAAGGAAGACTGGTTTTGCCAGTATTTACTTATTTAAAGCGACTATTAAAAGTCGCAGTTATTTTCACAACGGTATTTCAATTTGATAACATTATCTACAATGCACAACGCTGACCAAAATCATTTGATAAGCATGTTAGTTATTAGAATACTTGAATTTAATGCCTTAACACATGATTGCCATTGCCTATTGATAGTGCGGTGTTATGACAAAAACTATTTCTGGCGATTTATTACTTAACGAATGAAATATGAAGTATATCATAAAGATTCATATGGAATTTGTTTAATTTATCATTCAATATTTCGTTGATATGGCTGGCTGATCGGGAAATTATCTTCAGAATTGTATTCAAGTATAGCGTTATCAAAGTATTACTGTATATTTTAGACCTTCGTAATGCAATTTGTGTGATAAACATATTCGTCTCTTTCACAGGCGTCAATTAAGAGAACAAGTATGCAGACGAAAGGTTCATACACTTGTTGTAGACGCCTGTCGAGTACAAGTATGCAAACGAAAGGTTCATACACTTGTTGTAGACGCCTGTCGAGTACAAGTATGCAAACGAAAGGTTCATACACTTGTTGTAGACGCCTGTGAATTTTCAATTTTGTGAGTAGCTTCGAAAAATGGAAAAAAAGTCTCAATCATGAAATTTTGACAGTAGAGATGGTACTCTTAACGAATATCAACTTTCTTTGAAATTGGATGACAGTTTCTCCTCTAGGTAATATTAAAAGTCCCTGAGTGTATATAAATTATGTTATTATAGCTAAAATTTGTCTTCTAAGTTATTTAAAAAAATTAAGGTAATGAAAATAACGCATTAAAGCATAAAAACATAAAAACACTCACCCTTTACTTCAAAATGCGTTATTTTATGATTTATCCTACCGGCCCTGAAACTCGCTGCGTACTAAGAAATTATGTAAATTTCTCACACAGAGAACATTCATCCAGTTCTGAACAATTGCGCATTACGATATGTAATTGGCTTGCTAATTTTGCTAACAACAACAACAACAACAACAAGAAGGCAGAGTTGATACAAGCGTGAGGCATGAAAATAAAGTATGCATTTATAATATTTAAGATGTATAACGTATAAGATGTAAAACATATACAAATCACAATATTGTTGCTAATTACCAAACCATATTTTGTTTTCATAGAACATTATTGTAGAATTAAATTTTTTATCGTAGTATTATAGTTATATAAGTACGATTTTAGAAATGCAGGTTCATATTGGTAATATTTCGTCCTTTTATACAGTTTACCATTGGAATTTCTGTGTGAGGTAGGTTTTTGGTCTTGCCGTGATGAAGGAGTGACGAGATTAAGGTGTTGCTTTTCCGTCGACGGCTACGGCGACGGCGGTGGCGGCGGCGTCAAACATTTATACTTAGCTCCAACGTTAAGCTTTCGTTTTTACACTATTTCTCAACAAGTACAAGTGTTGGGACACTCATACTAAATCATAGTACAACTAACACTCTGCATCACATTATATACTGCAGATGCTGAGTGTGACCTACATTTCATGGTCCATTGGCATTGTTTGATGCTGAATTTTGCATTTACCTCTAACGTTAAGTTTTCGTTTTTACACTATTTCTCAACAAGTACAAGTGCTAGGACACTTATACTTGGATCATAGTTACAACTAACACTCTGCATCACATTATATATTGCAGATGCTGAGTGTGATCTACATTTCATGGTCCATTGACATTGTTTGATGCTGAATTTTGCATTTACCTCCAACGTTAAGTTTTCATTTTTACACAATTTCTCAATAAGTACTAAAGCTAGGACACTCATACTTGGATCATAGTAACAACTAACACTCTGCATCACATTATATACTGCAGATACCGAGTGTGATCTACATTTTATGGTCCATTGACATTGTTTGATGCTGAATTTTGCATTTACCTCCAACGTTAAGTTTTTATTTTTACACAATTTCTCAATAAGTACTAGTGCTAGGACACTCATACTTGGATCATAGTTACAACTAACACCCTGCATCACATTGTATACTGCAGATGCTGAGTGTGACTTATATTTTATGGTCCATTGACATTGTTTGACGCTGAATTTTGCATTTACCTCCAACGTTAAGTTTTCATTTTTACACAATTTCTCAATAAGTTCTAGTGCTAGGACACTCATACTTGGATCATAGTTACAACTAACACCTTACATTATATAATGCAGATGCTGAGTACTTTTCTTTATTTTAATTTATTTTAAAAAAAATAAACTTTTTTTATTTCTATATTTTTTTATCTTTTTTATTTTTTTATATATATATATATATATATGTTTTTCCTTAAAAATACTGTTGTTTTGTTTATTAAAAATATTTTACTTAGAAACACTGGTTAAAGTTTTCTGTGCAACTACCATCAAGTTCATATCTCAAAAATCACTTAATGCATTTGATCGAAACTGCACACAATACCTCCTACAATATTTCTTGGTCATTAAACCTATTACATTAACCAAGTTAGATAACTCTTGCATGAATAAAATAATTTAATTTTTTTCTCTCCCATGTGTGTATGAACGGTGAAAGCGGACACGGCGAGACATATCATTCCACGGAATTCTTATTTTTTTTTATTGAATGCATATTTCTTGAATTTGCATTTTCTAAACCAGTTGTGTTTTACTCACATTCTTTCGCGTAAGAATTTTTTTAATCGAAAATACTTGTGCACATATATATCAATTTAGTATAGGGCGGAAACAAAACAACACAATGTTCTCGAATGTTCGACGATTCTTGAGCTGGGAGAACGCTGAGTGACAGTACAATACTGTCGTACACATTGGTTAGCGCCGACTAATTGAACGATTTGCTATTTGGCATATCTGCCTGCAATAAGGTCTAAACAATACTTGTGTTTCAGGTTTCATCCTGGCAAATAGGTAGGGTCGTTAGGTCTAATTGGACGATTTGCTATTTGGCATATCTGCCTGCAATAAGGTCTAAACAATACTTGTGTTTCAGGTTTCATCCTGGCAAATAGGTAGGGTCGTTAGGTAGGACATTTTTTATCAATTTTAAATTGCGATTTTAAAGGGTCGGTATTTTTTCCAATTTTTTCTGGAATTGTTTTAGATTGGGTCCATTTGTTCTGTTTAAGTCTGCTACATGCAAAGACGCCTTTGGCACATTCAGTGTCAACACATAGCATACTTTTGTAGTTTAATAGTCTGCCTTTGTAGTCATCCCCTGCACTTTTTATTGAAAATAATGATATGCAGCTGCACCTTGTGTTCACCATCTTTTCTGACTGCAGGATTACAATACGGTTAGAAATATTATTTAACACAATATTATATCATATTAAACTGACATCTGTGAGATGTAAATCTAACCTCAGTATTCCAATTCAACCACTCTATCTGCTATGTATGTTCAGGGCTGTGGAATTAACACTTGTACTTGGTCAGAAGTAATATTTACTACCTGTCACATCCCTGGGTAGTGGTTAATTTTGTATTTTACTTCCACAGCCCTGGACTGCCCTTTGCTTATTTAATCACCTGAAATATGCCGTATTGGACCCAATTTAATAGCGCAAAGGCACTTTATAGAATAATTAAAGCTCATTTTGTTCCAGTTTGATTTCATTCTAATATTAAAGCGCGCCGTATTATGTTACAGTTAAGATCATATTTATAGTATGATCTAAGCTTTGTAAGACATCAATGAAGAGTTTTTACGCAGAAATGTATGACATTTAAGTTGAAAAGACTGCTATTAATGCTTTAAGTGTATCTGTTGCATGTAAAACCGTTTCAATTGAAAATGGTGCGCTTTAATACTATAAAGGACATAAATGCTCTGACTTTTCATAAAAGGGTGGGAGGTTTTTACTTCAAATGTGGCCGTTTCCATGGGATAGACGCAGTTTTGGGCAAGTTTGTGTTTCACTGTGGCCTGTGAATATTTCATATTTTAATAGAACAACACGCATTTATATGGGCTAGGCAGGGTACATTTTGGGTGGTCCATATATTTGTACTTGCGGGTTTCTCTATGAGAGAGACGCTCTTATTAGATACGTAGCTTAGTTTGTGTGATAACATAATATATATATAATTTATAATTATTATATGTAATTTTCCATATGCACATTTACAATGTATGGTGTATATATGGAGATGATTATTTGTGAACAACCAGACATAAGTGTACGCCTATTTATAATGTATGGTGTATATATGGAGATAATTATTTGTGAACAACAAGACATAAGTGTACGCCTATTTACAATGCAAATTATAGACACATAACCAATAGATTTGGTATCAATAATGACTTACTATGGTTTTGCATGCAACACATCTGGGCTGTACGGTCAATTCCTCTGTATATATGTACGTCTCACTACACGCTTACGGTCTCACTACAAACTTACGGTCTCACTACACACTTACGGTCTCACTACACAGTTACGGTATCACTACACAGTTACGGTCTCACTACAAACTTACGGTCTCACTACACATTTACGGTCTCACTACACAGTTACAGTATCACTGCACAGTTACGTGCCCACTACACACTTACGGTCTCACTACACACTTACGGTCTCACTACAATGTTACAGTCTCACTACACAGTTACGTCTCACTACACAGTTACGGTCTCACTACACGCTTACGGTCTCACTACAAACTTATGGTCTCACTACACAGTTATGTCTCACTACACAGTTACGGTCTCACTACACGCTTACGGTCTAACTACACAGTTACGGTCTCACTACACGCTTACAGTCTCACTACAAACTTTAGGTCTCACTATACACTTACGGTCTCACTACACAGTTACGGTATCATTACGCAGTTACGGTCTCACTACACAGTTACGGTCTGACTACACACTTACAGTCTCACTACACACTTACGGTCTCACTACACAGTTACGGTCCATTTAAGTGATGGTATCACGAGTCTTGTGCTAACACAAAAGTTTTTATTCGGTTCGAAACATTTCCAAAAGTGTTCAAAGATATTGTGATTTCTGGCTGCTCATGAGTATAGCTACAACTGGCATAGTATATACTGCAATACGACATCACTTGCATGAGTATAGCTACAACTGGCATAGTACATAGTGCAATACGACATCACTTGCATGAGCATAGCTACAACTGGCATAGTATATACTGCAATACGACATCACTTGCATGAGTATAGCTACAACTGGCATAGTACATACTGCAATACGACATCACTTGCATGAGTATAGCTACAACTGGCATAATACATACTGCAATACGACATCACTTGTATGAGTATAGCTACAACTGGCATAGTACATACTGCAATACGACATCACTTGCATGAAAATAACTACAACTGGCATAGTACATACTGCAATACGACATCACTTGCATGAGTAAAGCTACAACTGGCATAGTATATACTGCAATACGACATCACTTGCATGAGTATAGCTACAACTGGCATAGTATATACTGCAATACGACATCATTTGCATGAGTATAGCTACAACTGGCATAGTACATACTGCAATACGACATCTTTTGCATGAGTATAGCTACAACTGGCATAGTACATACTGCATTACGACATCACTTGCATGAGTATAGCTACAACTGGCATAGTACATACTGCATTACGACATCACTTGCATGAGTATATAACTACAACTGGCATAGTACATACTGCAATACGACATCACTTGCATGAGAAATTTACTTTTATTGGATTTCGATGACTTTTTTTAAAAAAAATATTAGGGTGTTACCTTTACAAAAAAAATGGCCAACCCACATGTGATTGTTCATTCTTAAACAAATACACTCTTACTATGGAAAACGAATACTTCAAAATATACTTGTTTTGTGTAATTCTCTTAACGTGGAAATACAAGACCTCATGTTATATAAAACACAAAGTAAAACTTAACTGAGTAGTGAGAGCGAAAATAACAATTCTCTTTTTATATATATCATGATAACTGTATGTCAAAGAACCATTGTCTCATACAATGGCTGTTGTATAACATAGATGGTTAACGTTCACATGCATGGCTTTTATAATATGATGGTAAATGTTCACATGAAATAACAGTTATTGTTATGCATAATTGCTGTCGGCAGTTCGTATAAAATGGTCATTGAAAAACATTGTTGTGGGATGTTCAATGAAAATGACTCTTATGTAACATTGTAGTCGAGAGTTCGCATGAAATGTATGATACATATAGCACTTATCGACTATTTCATGTGACGTTATTGTTTTGATTCACACGAATGCTGTCATGTGGTTGTATTACATTAAGGTTAAGATAGCGTTTGAGACGTAAGATGTTACATAAAACAGTTGTTGAAAGTATGTGCAAGTAAGTGTTTTTATTAAAGCGACTTGCGCTATATTAATACAAGGCAATTTCCTGATTCACGTGTAATCAGCACAATCTTAAAGTCACACTAAAAATGCAATACACTTCGTCACTGGTGACGAGTTCAGGCAAAAGGATTAATGGGTTGATATTGTTCATTCCGATTTATTCTGTTCCTATTTTGACATCTGCAGAAACCTGCAACATTTCTACACATCCCTCTACTTTTCCTACAAAACCTGTGTTTAATATTTGATTCTCTGCAGCGTCTTCTCCCCTGGACACACAACTGACCGCTAACAAAATGATCAAATTGCAGCAGCATTGCTACGACCACCAAGGTAACGAGTATTGTTCTCTCTCCTGGAAACATCATTCTGAAACAAGAACAACCAATGACGAAAGGATGCTATAAAAACATATTTTAAGCAATCAGTTACACATAATGCAGAACAGGGGACCGGTACACTAATCTTTGTATGTCTTAAGATTTTCATTTTGAGTTTTCATCGGTTAATGAAAAACATTAACCTTGTTTAATGTTAGTGACGCCCAAAACTTAATATTGTGCTTTTAATCTTTAACCGATGTTAAGATTGTTGTAATCACTGAGATGTAGTATTTAATTGTATTTTATCCTTGATGAAGACCCGTGGGGTAGAAATCTTTGAAGCAAGAGTAATCATGTCAATACATTCATGTACCCTTAACATGGTTTGACTTTTATACACTCTATACATGCCATATATATCAAGCTATGCTATATTCTTGACAATGTGGAGCCTATAAAGTTGCATCTGAAGTAATTAAAGTTTAACGCTTTCTCTATTTCATAACTAAATGTGAAATTACACAATGTTTCGACTAAATCTTTAATTACGTCGTGTGTTTTTATTCATGTGGGTCCTCCGTAACCGAGAAGTCCATGACGCTTTCGTCAAACAATCTCTTCTCCACACTGGTTGGAGCTCTATGCGGTCCAAAAGCTTTATGGTAGAAAGATTACCAGTTTATTACGAAATGACATTTGTTCTACTCAGGTGATTGTTGAGGTCTCCCTCCTGCAATAAATCTTGATATACCATATTAAACCTGTTATGTGTTTAAAATGACGTAAAATCCTACTAAAATAAAAAAAATTTTAGATGTGAATTGGAGACGTATATTCTGTTTTGAATTCTCTCTCTCTCTCTCTCTCTCTCTCTATATATATATATATATATATATATATATATGTTACAGTAAGATTGTAAAACCAGGGATTTCGTGAAATCCCTGAAAATTTCAGTAATTTCGCGAAATTACTGTTTCACTCAGGGATTTCATGAAATCCCTGAAAATTCCAGTAATTTCATGAAATCCCTGAAATATGGGCAGGGATTTTACACTATCTTACTGGCTGATTTCAGTAAATCTGTGTAATTCTATTTTAGTTAACTTACTATACAGTTGTGTTTTTTTTCTGATTATTACATCACTCATTAGCACAAACAGTGTCGGGAAGCCACTTTTACTGATGTGCACTACCAGAAAAAAGGTGTTTGTCAGGACAATAGGGGTGGGCCTGGGTGTCTGTCTGACCATATGTCAATTATTTTGAGTCACACCAGGTCAATAGGTGTGGGCCTGGCAAATGGCTTCACTGAGGCCTGTCCTATTAAAAAGGCATCCCGGTTCAGCCCATTCAGTATAAATTTACTTTCATGCAAGATGTCTTCTAATAGTATGGAAGACGTTTTCAGGCAAGAGTTGTTCAAAAGATATGAAGTATGTCAGAAGTATCTGATTCCAAAGACAGAATATTACAGAATTATAGAAAGCTTGAAATCGGCATCTACCAATAATCACACAAAAATCAGGAGAGCTACTATCTGTTATCCAGGTAAGTAGATTGATTTAAGTAATTTAAATATGTCTATTATTCCAAATGCTTAGAATATTTGGAAAAAAGATGACCAGGAACATATAGTAAACACGATAAAACCTGTCGGAAATCCCCTACACAAAAGTTCTAGGTAGTCAAATTTCTCCGTTTGGATTGTCTCAATCCCCTAGATTCTTAATTAAAAATAAATAAATGTTTTAATTATTGACAGTTATTATTGCTAAACGATAAGTAGATAATTAAAGAGGGAGAGAGGATGATGCCTAATTTTAAAATCTATATTTTTTATTGAATAACTATGTTGGTGATTTACAATTAATTAAAAATGAATAAATGTTTTTATAAAATAAATGTTTTAATTATTAACAGTTATTATTGCTAAATGATAGGTAGATAATTAAAGAGGGAGAGAGGGGTGATGCCTAATTTTAAAATCTATATTTTTAATTGAATAACTATGTTGGTGATTTACAATTAATTAAAAATGAATAAATGTTTTCATAAAATAAATGTTTTAATTATTAACAGTTATTATTGCTAAATGATAGGTAGATAATTAAAGAGGGAGAGAAGGATGATGCCTAATTTTAAAATCTATATTTTTTATTGAATAACTATGTTGGTGATTTACAATTAGTGATGTTATTAAATATAAGAGGGTGTTTTTTTTTTTGACGACCTTGTGCTGTGATATAATGATAAGCTGCCAAATGTTTTAAAGTGTTATTTGTCACTTTAGATAATGAGTTAATAAGTTAATCATTACTGTGTTTCTTCTTTTACCTGTGGAGTATATTTGAGATCTTCCTTTCATTGAACATATTAATTGGATGTTAATTTATAATGAGGTGTTAGTTTAACAGTTTCAGTTTCAGTTTTATTGGCATAACGACAATACACAATTGCCTCTGGCCATTTACAGAGAATATTTAACAAATATGGCATAGACACACAATATATAAACATAGATAAGACATTCACAAACAAACAGTCAAATATTGTGAGATAACAAATCTAGACATTATATTTTCAATAAATAATTTAAGTGAATATAGTTAAGAAGCAGTCATTGTATTCAAGGTAGTTTTTCTAAGCGTAAAAGCCTCAGTAATATATCTTGATGTATTACGCACTAGTCGTTTATTTGTAGATGAAATTAGATTTATAAATTTATTAACTGTTGGAAATGATATATTTTTTAGATATTTAGTTCTTATTGTTTTATACTTTGGACAACATAAGAGAAAATGATACTCTGATTCAACAACATTTAAGGAACATAATTTACTAATTCGATTTTCTCTTTCTACATTATTATATCTGCCTGATTCTATTTCTAAAGTATGGGCACTAAGACGCAAACTTGTCAGATTTTTGCGATTATTTTCGTTTGAAATAAAATCTAAGTACTCTTCATATTTAAAATCTACTTTAAACTTATTAAAATATTGTAGTTTTTGCATAGTCTGGACAGATGCAGTCCACGTTTGCATGTATTGGTCTCTAATTCTTTGTTTAAATAAGATAGAATAGTTTATAATTGAGTTGAAATTTTGCCAAATGTCTCCAAATCCTATATTATTTATGAAAGATTCCATACATTTGGCCCAACATTTATTATTTTGAAAGTTACATTGCTCATTAAAAGATTTATACAAAATTGAATTCGGTTGCTTCATGATCTTAGTCCAGTACATAACTGAACGTTCTTTAGCAATCACAGATATAGGAAATCTACCTAGTTCACCTAAAAAGCTATGTTCGGAGTTTGCTGTTTTACACCTAAAATATGTTTGCAAAATTTTATGTGTAATTTATCTAAATCTTTAAATTCATATATTCCCCAAATTTCCGACCCATATAAAAGTATAGGTAAAACCATTGAATCGAAAAGTTGTAACTTGGTTTTAATATCTACATTGATTCTACTAAACACCGAAAGCAAACAATTATACGCTTTAAGTGCTTGCTCTTGAGCTATTATCGCATTTACCATACTTCCTGTATATGAAAAACGTATTCCTAAATAACAAAATGTATCTACTGTTTCTAATTTCTCATTATTGATAAACCATCCGTAGTGATGTAATTGCTTTCTTTTCTCAAATATGCATACTTTTGTTTTATTAACATTAATTTTTAAACCCCATTTAGCTGAATATTGAAAAATAGTATCAAGCTGTAATTGTAAACTATGTGGATCAGTCGTAAATAGAGCTATGCCATCGGCAAAAAGTAACATATAAATAGATAATTGATCAATGTCCTTATCAGTTAAATTGTTAAAATCAATATTTTCGGTTATATCATTGATGAACAAAATAAAAAGTAATGGTGACAAGGGCTCCCCTTGCTTTAAACCAAGGGTTACATCAAAGAAGTCTGAAAAAGTCATATTAGGTGATTTTATACAGGATTTAACGTTACTATAGATCGCTTTTATAATATTAATCATTTTGCAACTTATACCCGATTTGACGAGCTTTACCCACAGTGCATCATGTATAACGGTATCAAAAGCCTTTTCATAATCTATAAATGTACAGTATAATTTAGATTTAGACATAAGTACTTTTTGTATAATCGAATGAAGAATGCAGATGCAATCTGTCGTGCTATGATTGTCCCTGAAGCCAAATTGGTGTTTGTTGAACACATTTTCAGATTCGCACCATTTATTAATTCTGTTTCTTAAAGCGAGTGAGAATATTTTAGATAGAACATTTATAGGAGTTATTCCACGATAATTGGAGGGATTATCACGGTCGCCTTTCTTGTGAATTGGTACAATAAATCCTTTACCCCAAGAGTCCGGATAAATTCCTATGTCATATATTTCATTAAAAATTTGAACAATATACGGTGTAATAAAAGCATTTGCATCAATAAAGAAATCTGCTACATTATTGCTTAAGTCACAACTTTTATGTCGTCTCATAGATGAAATTGTTTTAGCTATTTCAGATATTGTAAAAGGGCAATCAAGTTCTTCAATATTTATTGACTCATGTCTCTCATTTTCATCAGTATCTGGTACAAATTGGCTGTGTGGTGTATTCGATAATGATCGAAAGTGTTCGAAAAAATCATTTACATTTATCCCAGAGGTATTTATAACCTTTTTCGAATTGTATTTTTTAATATATTTCCAAAATTTTCGAGAGTTGATTTTACTTTGGTAAAATATTTGTTTTTTGCTTTCCGTTTTGCTTTAGAGAGCATACTCCTACTATTTATGAAACGTATTCTATTTGTTTCTGATGGATTGTTTTTATAATTTCTTTTATCGTTAAAAAATTGAGTTTTAAGAGTTCTACAGGTATCATCAAACCAATCTGCCTTTTTAATGCGTTTTTGCAATGGGTTTAACTTACATGTTCGTCCATTTGTTTTGAACGATATGTCGTATATCAAATCGGACAAATCAATTATACAAGTATTTATATCAGTATTATTTGTTATCAGATTTTGAGTAATATTGTCAAAAATATGTTTTTTATCATCCAAACAATTTTGAAAAACAAGTGGATCACTATTTTCCCATATAATTTTATCATGGGTTAGATTATCCGTTTTGTACACATTCATATTTTCAAAATTACACGAAAATTCAACAGGACAATGGTCCGAAAATTCTGTTATTTCGATTACTTTCATATTTGTGATAAAAGGAAATTGAGCCTTTTGAAATGAGTCTATCCTGTTCGCATAGACTGTGCATGTGATAAATGAGCCCTCAGATCAAAGCCTATACATGTGATAAATATCCCTCTGATCTTAGTCTATACTGCTTCCTTAGCATAAACATGTGATAAATGAACCATCTGATTTTAGTCTATACTGCTTGCATAGAATATTCATGTGTCGATTAAGACTGGTCTGAGTCTGTACTGCTTGAACATATATCTGATGATTGATCCCTCTGATCTGAGTCTATATTACTTGCATAGAATATCCATGTGTTTATTAAGCCCTTTGAACTGGGTCTATACTGCTTGCATAGAATATTCATGTGTCCATTAAGCCCTTTGAGCTGATTCTATACTGCTTGTGTAGATGTCATCAAGCGTGTCCACATTGCTACTGGTCATGGTGGTCATGATCGCATGATCAAAGTACTACAACGAAAATATGCGAACATCACTACCAAGGCTCTAGAGCACTTCAAGTCACTGTGTGCGGATTGTCAGAAAAAGAGGAAGCGTCCAATGACCAAGGGTGTAGTGGTGCGACCTATTCTGACCAAGGAGTTTGCATGTAAAGGCCAGATTGATTTAATAGACATGCAGGCTGTGGCACACTCCAACTACAAGTGGATCATGGTTTACCAGGACCACCTGACCAAATTTTGTGTCATCCGACCACTCACCACCAAGCGAGCCTCAGAGGTTGCCTTCCGGTCATGGACATATTCCTCCTCATGGGAGCTCCTGTCATTCTCCAGAGTGACAATGGTTCTGAGTTTACATCCAATGTGATCACAGAGCTGAAGGAGGTGTGGCCAACCCTTAAGCTTTCCTTGAGACCTGTTTCACCAACCCACCATACCTTCCCCTTTCTTCTATGTTTTATTCTGTTTTTATTTAAACCCTTTACTGCCCGAAGCAATTCTGCGCATGTGCAACATTGTGTCTGCTGCATTTTCAAACTTCGGAGATTAACTTAATTTTGGCGATAATATTTGCCGAGTGTCAAACAGCTTGGATCCGGATGAGACGCCGAGTTATTCGGTGTCTCATCCTGATCTAAGCTGTTTCCATATAACACTATAGTTTTATTCCACCGGTTTCAACTATTTCGTACCTGTCCAGACCCGTACAAGCATGACTATGTACAATAAAGGACCCATTAATCTATGGTTAAGACGCCCAGTGATTAAGTTTGACACTTGAATACATCATTGTTACACTTCCGTGCCTAAATAAACAAACGCTAGACATACTGATGACGTTAAGGAGATTAACTTTTGGCTGAAGAATGGGTCATTATGTTCACATCCGGTAGACGCTAGACATACTGGGGTCACGTAAAGGTATTAACTCTGACAAGTCCATTGTGGTGTATCCGGTGTTTGTTAACTAATCCACTTAGGGATTTTGTATCGTGTCAATACAAGAGCAGACAGTAAGGAGACACATACTAGGTTTTACACTAATCTCTAAGCGTATGGTTTGACTAATGCAATGGTTGTGAAATGCTATACCTAAAAATAGAAAAGTCGTGCGCAAAAACACTTTGTGTCGTTTGCAAAAATTCACGTAGGGAATTCATTTGAGTGCTGACCTTTGGAGAAGAAACATATAATTTATTTATAATATAGACTCTATGCTATACCTAAAAATAGAAAAGTCGTGCGCAAAAACACTTTGTGTCGTTTGCAAAAATTCACGTAGGGAATTCATTTGAGTGCTGACCTTTGGAGAAGAAACATATAATTTATTTATAATATAGAGTCTATATGTACTTTTAATTATTTATTGAGTTATTTGTTCATGTGTATTTATTTATTTTTACTTATTTATTGAGTTATTTATTATAGTTACTTTTAATTATTTGTTATTTTATTTTTTAATTGATAACAGTAATAGTTATTATATAAAAAGATGTAGTTTTCATGTTTAGTTTTTTAAGAAACGGTTGTCACTAAAACGTCTCCGTCTAGGGCCCGCGACTACGCCCTAGATCGAGTATACAAGTCAGCTCTGTATACTTTTGAAACGTTCTTGGCAAACGCATGACTATCGTTCTAAACTTAGATATGATGTCAGTCGGCTTCTATATCAAAACTATGGCCGCACATACGACGTTATCTAAAATGGCAGCCGCGCATGCGCAACTGTGCTACCATCAGTTGTCATCCAAGATGGCCGCCTTCCAACACGCGTTCAAAATGGCCGCCGCGCACAATGACGAACATCCGAAATGGCCCCAACGCATGCGCATTTAAACGAAACAAGATGACCGCCACACATGCGCATATGATAGAAACAAAATGGCCGCTGCGCATGCGCAGTCCGTGGTGTAAATTGACCTGTCTACTACTCACATATATTATGAGTAAGTGCAAACACATATATTATGACTGAATGCAACCACCCAAGACAACCACATAAATTGTGAGTTAGTGCAACCTCACATATTATAAGTTAGTGCAAACACATTAGTTATAAGTAAGTGCAAACACATATATTATGAGTAAGTGCAATCATATATATTATGAGTTAGTGCTAGCACATAACTAATGAGTTAGTACAAACACACATATTATGAGTTACTGCAAACACATACATTATTAGCTAGTACACGCCATTATATAATGAGTAATTTTAAACACATATATTATGGATTAGTGCAAACACATATATCATGAGTTAGTGAAAATACATATTATTATGAGTATATGCAAATTCATATATTATGAGCTATTAAAACACAGAGATTGTGAGTTAATGCAAAAACAAATTGTATGAGTTATAACAAACACATAACTTATGACTATACAAACACATATACTTGTGAGTAGATGCAAACACATATATAATGAGTTATAACAAACAAGTAGATTATGGGTTAGTACAAACAAATATATTATGAATTATTGGAAACACATAAATTATGAGATAGAAGAAACACACATGTTATGATTTAGTGCATACACATGTATTATGAGTTAGTGCAATCATATAGATAATGAGTTAATGCAAACACATAGATTATGTGTTAGTACAAACACATAGAAAACACACAGTGTAATGAGTAATTGCAAACACATAGTTTATGAGTTAGTACAAGCACATATATTATGATTAAGTGCAAACATAAGATTATAAATTTGTGCAAACACGTGAAATCCGGGCTAGTACAAACACATAGATTATGACTTAGTACAACACACATAGATTTTGAGTTAGTGCATGTAGCATTATGTGTAAGTTATTGTAGATAGAATTCTTTATGAGTAAGTGGAGAGAGCATTAAGATCAAACATTACAATGGGAAAATGTTAGACAAAATATCTGTTGGTCATATTTCCTCGTCTGTATTCAAACTGACAGTTGTTACTACAAAATACTGATTTCAGCGTATTACGATTGATTTGGCATATATGCTTTGAATAAATTAGTTGTATATTATTAACTTTAAGATTTCTGTTATTTTTTTTCATATGACATCGAATTTAATTTGATTGCTCATACTGTATTCCTGTGGATGCAATTAGCTGATATGTGGAAGGTCGTGGGTTCGATTCCCGGTCAGGTCATACCATACTTGAAAAATAGTACTTAAAGCTTCCTCACTTGGAGTTCAACATTTAGAGGATAGTTTTAGGTTGGGTCGGCCCGGTGTCAGTATAGTATGAATGGGCAGGGTATCATGCCAAGTGTTTGTAGCATGATACACTAGTGTGGCAGCGCTCATAAGTTTGTCTGGCGTAAACATAGTCGCGATAAGACTGACTTTTTGAAAGCGACACTAAACAGCAAACAACAATAACATAAGATTTCATATACACGTTTCTTTTAAATAATCCGAAACGTGGAATAACATGCATTCAAACAGTATATCTTACCGTTTTTTTTCAAAATATAAAGTAAAAAAATATTCCTTTTATTCCAGAAAAACACTGTGTGCTTAAATCTAACAAAATCTAAAAAACTCATTCGTGCAGCCCTGAACAATATTAAAACATAACTATTCCTGACATCAATAGACAGTGTTGGCTAATTGCTGACGTTAGAGTTAATTTATTCTAATTACATGCAACCAGACGCAGAAATTGATTGCGATTAGCATTAATTGTAATGGTTTAACGTACTGTTTCTCCGACAAAGTGCTTAGATGTCAATTCTACATTTCTTTACAGGCACACAGTTTTACAACTTTCGATTGACTGAGTGTGCGTTTACAGAAGAAGACAGACTGTGTGGTGTAGATCTGTATGGAGGGAAACTAGCATTGCAATCCTATTAGACCAATGCTTTCAACCTCAATTTAACTAGAACAATTAAGTAAGAATTAAATTCCGTAGAACATGTAACATTTTATACAGTTCCCAGCTGTCCTCGACATTTATGGACGGCGGAGGATGTGGGGGACGTCAAAAAGACCAAACATGGCCATGTTTACGACGTCATAGGTAAAGAAGTGTTATATTTACCGCAGAAAAAAAGCATATCCAAATTGGAAATTACTTCTAGTTTCATTACATACCAAATATTCCCTTGATTTCGAAAATAATTTAAAAGGTATATTCCTCTTTAAATATATATGACGTAACACATCTATTTTGACGTCTTAAAACCATAGTGGTAATATTACGATGATAACTTCAATTGAAAGAATCATTAAATGTGTTTGGTATGCAAGAACAACAACCTTACATGGCTTTTTCGGTTCAGACAGAAAAAAATATGTCCCTTGTGATAACGGGATTGGCACCAAAACAACTATCGCTTAAGAGAGATATTTTTATCCGAACATCAAACCCATTTAATATTTTTAAAATCTCACGCGCACGTGACCAAGATATCTTAGTTGGCATATTACGTATATATGCAAATGATAAAGGTACTATGCATTAGGACGTAACATAATCCGTTACAAGACATTTTGGTTAAATTTGGTGTTGCTTTTTTGCTTTATTTATAAATTTTAAGAATATTCGTTTCTTAATATTATGTATATTCATTTCTAAATATTAAGGATACTCATTAATAATTTTATAAATATTAATGATATCTATTTATATATATTACGGATAGCTATATAAAAATGAAAGATATTCATTTATAAATCTTACGGATAGCTATATAAAAATGAAGTTTAATCATTTATAAATCTTGCGGATTAATCTTACGGTTAGCTTTATAAAAATGAAGGATATTCATTTATAAATCTTGCGGATGGCTATAAAAAAATGAAGGATATTCATTTATAAATCTTACGGATAGCTATATCAAAATGACGGATATTCATTTATAAATCTTACGGATAGCTATATCAAAATGAAGGTTATTCATTTACAAATCTTACGGATAGCTTTATAAAAATGAAGGATATTCATTTACAAATCTTACGGATAGCTATATAAAAATGAAGGATATTCATTTATAAATCTTGCGGATAGCAATATAAAATATTAAGAATATTCATTTATAAATATATAGAAATGAAGGATATTCATTTATAAATCTTACGGAGAGCTATATAAAAATGAAGTATATTCATTTATAAATCTTGCGGATAGCTATATAAAAATGAAAGAAATTCATTGATAAATTTTGCGCATAGTTATATAAAAATGAAGGATATTCATTTATAAATCTTGCAGATAGCAATATAAAAATATTAAGAATATTCATTTATAAATATATAGAAATGAAGGATATTTATTTATAAATCTTACGGATAACTATATAAAAATTAAGAATATTCATTTATAAATCTTACGGATAGCTATATATAAATTAAGGATATTCATTTATAAATCTTACAGATAGATATATATAAATTAAGGATATTCATTTATAAATCCTACAGATAGCTATATACAAATATTAAGAATATTCATTTATAAATATTCAGGATATTCATTTATAAATATTCATGATAGCTATAAATAAATAATAAGGATATTCATTTATAAATCTTACGGATAGTTATAAATGAATATTAAGGATATTCATTTACAAATCTTACGCAAAGCTATATATAAATATTAAAAATAATTGATTTATAAATAATAATTCATAAATCTTGCGGATAGCTACATGAATATATAAATATTAAAAATATTCATTCAAGAATAGATATGTATCACGACTGACATTCCCGAATAACGAGGTACTAAAAATAACTCACTTGTTATCCGAGAACCTTTAACAAACGTCAATTACGTGATTATCTTTAATTGTACACTTACACTATACAATATACAGTTACACTATACACTATACATTAACGTATATATGCCCGCGATTGTGTTGATCGTAAATGCTGTACGAAAGCTCTGTGACTGGATTAATACATCATATCGTGATCATGTAGTTTGTCCTGTATTGTTATATTGTTGACAATTAATTGGTTGGCGGTGTCTGGTTTGTCAAATCTTCCTGGGTAGCTAACATTTCGAAAAAAATGTGTGTCCTGAATATTTTATATGCTAACGCTGTTGTCATGAAATTAATGAAACCAATGCCTGTATTGCACTAGGCGTTATAAACACTAATGGAATGCTCGTGTCTAAATGTTAATGTCAAGCACGTCTCTTTTGCGTCTAAATGGATTATATAGTCTACATGGAACATAGTAATAATTATAATTATATAATATAATGTTTATAAATATATGGCAATACAATGTGTTTACACTGGGCCGACTATTACCTGAATAACAACATGATGGAGCCATTAATTAAATAATCAATTACAGTAAAACCTTTGTATTAAGCGGTCACCTTTATTAAACAGTCGTTTGTCTTAAGCAATTACAGTTGCTATTTTCTTTTTTCTATGCTATCAGAGCAAATAAGCCAGCATAAAGTAACAACCAGACTTAATTCCTTCGACTGGCTGCTTAAGACAGGGTTTATTGTACATGAGAATGAGATATAGAATCAATTCTCTGTATGCTGAATGCTAATAGGATATTAATTTGCACATGTGTCACGTACAAAATGAATGAAACCCGTTGGGAGTCAAGCTAACTTTGCTCTTTGAGTATATAGTTCGTTTGTCACGAATGTTCAACAAATGTCTATTCCCTATATTTATATTGATAACCAATCCTGTTTGTACAAACATGTCCTATTTATCAACACTAGCACCGTTTACAGGAACATTAATTATTGTGCTCGTATGCTGAAGTTGGTTAATGGACCACTGTGTCTATTACAGTTAAATTTAATATGTTGGATATGAACGATACAATTGTATAACATAATATATGACAAACGTGTCCCTTGGAAGGACAGGACGTAAACAAACGACCAAAATGAAGAAATTATGTCAGAAATATTAATATTAACTGTTGTATATAATAGTTACAGGATTTATGGATTTGTATGTATCGTAGCTTGGTTTATAAACGCAAAACCTGTACTTGTACCTATATTTTATTTTTGTTTTCTTGCAGGCTTAGTATGCCTAGATTTTGATACTTACGGTCAATATAATCTGCTGTACTTTTATTTTTTAGAATTACATGTTTATCTGATTGACTATTACTCACATGGTCAATGTCATGGCAAACAACAGTTGATGTCAAGTGTTAAAGTTTTATTTAAATCTATATTTTAACTTTATTTTGGCTTAAGGCCCATAAGTGTCGTAAAACAACTTTTTGTTACATCGTGAAAGGAAAAAAAATGCAAATGCATTGCTATATAGTCAAGCTTTTTTAAAAAATATTTTAAAAGATCAGTTATCACCCTAGATCAGATATGGAATGACCTGATTAGCACCGACATCTCAACATAATATAAAAATAATTTGTATTACATTTTAAGATATATTACATTATTTATATAAAATATTTCTACGTTTTTTTTGTATTATTTTAAAATAGATTTTTGCACATATTCTTATCATATCTTCATTGGAAAAGAGGAACTTCATTTTATAACAGTCATCAAAATTGTCAAAATTGGCATCTATGCTTACTGCTTCAAGCACCAGATCTGTCCTAATATCTTGATAAGTTTTAGAATAACATGACATTCATCTTCTACAGCATTATTACAGAAGAGCATAACCGGTCATTCTCATTAATACCCTCATATAGACCAGTTTATAGTTTTAATGGCAACATCTGAATTTTGCAAAAGCTGATCTATGTTTCGTTGGTAGCACAATTTTAAAATAATTTTCTACTTCATAATCAGTTTTAAAAAGCTCATATGTTCTTAATTTGTTACGTCCATTACCACGTATACTAGTTGTTTGATTGACACTCGCTTTCCACTCCGTAATATATATATAGACATCATCTTTTCAAATACAGTATCAACAAATTTAATTTTGTTAACGTTTGAGTATGTATCTGTTTAAAACTGTAAACTATCAAATTGATTTATAACTGTGAAAACCCGGTTTTTACAAGAGTCATTAGCTTTACTTCGTGCCCAAATGAATATTCGCTAATTTGATCTTGTATCTGTTCTATTGTACATATACTTGATTTTATTTTGATGTATCATTTATATGTGACACTCAAATAAACTATAAAGTCTTTCTTTAAGTCTATGTATTTTGAATGATAGAAAATACATTGTACGTCCACATGGTACAAATGCAAAGCGTTGATCGGAGCAAGATGGTTTGGTATGTAATAAAACCATATTATATTTAACAAACAATGATTATTTTCTTTTTTGTCGAAAAGAGGAATATGACGATCGATGACAGTGTTAATATTAAAACAAAGTCGTGTTCCATGGCGTCCCTGCATCACTTCAGACTTGACCTTGTCATCATTTACCTGTACCACAACAAGTAGATAAGTACAGTCAGTTAACACACTTGCTATGTACTTACTTTGTACTTTGACTCCGAGCTGCTATTACTTCTGATTTAAGGGGGATAATGCTACTCAAAATAAAGCCCGAAATTGAATAGCAATTAAGCCTATGCTGGGGTGGGGGCGGCTGGTGCGAGAGCGATGTTGTATATTTCATTACCACTCATGAATATATTCTATAGAACCGAGTTTGTGTTAGAGTCTATAGAACCAATTTACGTTGGAGTATAAAGAACCGAGATTGCGTTAGAGTCTATAGAACCGAGATTGCGTTATAGTCTATAGAACCGATTTGAGTTAGAGTCTATAGAGCCGATTTCCGTTAGAAGCGAGTTTGTGTTTGATTCTAAGGAACCGAGTTTGTGTTAGAGTCTATAGAATCGATTTGTGTTAGAGACTATAGAACTGATTTGCGTTAAAGTCTATAGAACCGCTTTGCGTTAGAGTCTATAGAACCGCTTTGCGCTAAAGTATATAGAACCGATTTGCGTTAGAGTGTATAGAACCAATTTGCGTTAGAGTCTATAGAGCCAAGACTGTGTTATAGTCTATAGAACCGAGATTGCGTTATAGTCTATAGAACCGAGATTGAGTTATAGTCTATAGAACCGAGTTGCGTTAGAGTTAATAGAACAGATTTGTGTTATAGTCTATAGAACCGATTTGCGTTAGAGACTATAGAACCGAGTTCGTGCAGATTCTATTGAACTGATTTGTGTAAGAGTCTAAAGAACCGAGTTGCGATAGAATCTATAGAACCGATTTGCGTTAGAGAACAAATTTGCGTTAGAGTCTATAGAACCGATTTGCGTTAAATTCTATCAAACCGATTTGCGTAAGAGCCTATAGAACCGATTTGCGTGAGAGTCTATAGAGCCGATTTGCGTTAGAGTCTTTGGAACCGATTTGCGTTAGAGTCTATAGAACCGATTTGCGTTAGAGTCTATAGAACCGAGATTGTGTTAGGGTCTATAGAACCTAAACTGTGATAGATTCTATAGAATTGAGATTGTGTTATATTATATAGAACCGATTTGCATTAAATTCTATAGAACCGAGATTGTGTTAGAGTCTATAGAACAGAGACTGAGTTAGAGTCTATAGAACAGATTTGCGTTGGAGTCTATTGAACCGAGTTTGAGTTAGAGTATAAAGAACCGAGTTTGTGTTAGAGTCTATAGAATTGATTTGCGTTGGAGTATACAGAACTGAGATAGGATTAGAATCAATAGAACCGAGATTGCGTTATAGTCTACAGAACCGATTTCCGTTAGATTCTATTGAACCGAGTTTGCGTTAGATTCTATGGAACCGAGTTTGTGTTAGATTCTATTGAACCGAGTTTGTGTAGCAGTCTATAGAATCGATTTGTGTTAAGAGTCTGTAGAACCGATTTGCGTTAGAGTCTATAGAACCGCTTTGCGTGAGAGTCTATAGAACCGACATGCGCTAAAGTCAATAGAACCGATTTGCGTTAGATTCTATAGAACCGAAACTGCGTTATAGTTTATAGAACCGAAATTGTGTTATTGTCTATAGAACCGAGACTGCGTTATTTTCTGTAGAACTGAGTTGCGTTATAGTCTATAGAATCGCATATGTTAGAGTCTATAAAACCGATTTGCGTCAGAGTCTATAGAACCGAGTTTGTGTTAGATTCTATGGAACGGAGTTTGTGTTATAGTCTATAGAACTGATTTGTGTTAGAGTCTGTAGAACCGATTTGTGTTAGAGTCTATAGAACCCATTTGCGCTAGAGTCTATAGAACCGATTTGCGTTAGAGTCTATAGAACAGATTTGCGTTGGAGTCTATAGAACCGAGTTTGAGTTAGAGTATAAAGAACCGAGTTTGTGTTAGAGTCTATAGAATTGATTTGCGTTGGAGTATACATAACTGAGATTGGACTAGAATCAATAGATCCGAGATTGCGTTATAGTCTATAGAACCGATTTCCGTTAGATTCTATTGAACCGAGTTTGCGTTAGATTCTATGGAACCGAGTTTGTGTTAGATTCTATTGAACCGAGTTTGTGCAGCAGTCTATAGAATAGATTTGTGTTAGAGTCTGTAGAACCGATTTGCGTTAGAGTCTATAGAACCGCTTTGCGTAAGAGTCTATAGAACCGACTTGCGTTAGAGTCTATAGAATCGATTTGCGTTAGATTCTATAGAACCGAGACTGCGTTATAGTTTATAGAACCGAAATTGCGTTATTGTCTATAGAACCGAGACTGTGTTATTTTCTGTAGAACTGAGTTGCGTTATAGTCTATAGAATCGCATATGTTAGAGTCTATAAAACCGATTTGCGTCAGAGTCTATAGAACCGAGTTTGTGTTAGATTCTATGGAACGGAGTTTGTGTTATAGTCTATAGAACTGATTTGTGTTAGAGTCTGTAGAACCGATTTGTGTTAGAGTCTATAGAACCCATTTGCGCTAGAGTCTATAGAACCGATTTGCGTTAGAGTCTATAGAACAGATTTGCGTTGGAGTCTATAGAACCGAGTTTGAGTTAGAGTATAAAGAACCGACTTGCGTTAGAGTCTATAGAATCGATTTGCGTTAGATTCTATAGAACCGAGACTGCGTTATAGTTTATAGAACCGAAATTGCGTTATTGTCTATAGAACCGAGACTGTGTTATTTTCTGTAGAACTGAGTTGCGTTATAGTCTATAGAATCGCATATGTTAGAGTCTATAAAACCGATTTGCGTCAGAGTCTATAGAACCGAGTTTGTGTTAGATTCTATGGAACCGAGTTTGTGTTATAGTCTATAGAACTGATTTGTGTAAGAGTCTATAGAACCGATTTGTGTTAGAGTCTATAGAACCCATTTGCGCTAGAGTCTATAAAACCAATTTGCGTTAGAGTCTATAGAACCGAGTTTGTGTTAGATTCTATGGAGCCGAGTTTGTGTTAGTGTCTATAGAACTGATTTGTGTTAGAGTCTATAGAACCGATTTGCGCAAGAGTTTTAAGAGCCGATTTGCATTAGAGTCTACAGAACCGATTAACGTTAGAGTCTATCGAACCGATTTGCGTTAGAGTCTATAGAACCGATTTACGTTAGAGTCTATAGAACCGATTAGCGTTAGAGTCTATAGAACCGAGATTGTGTTAGAGTCTATAGAACCGAGATTATGTTAGAGTATATAGAACCGATTTGCTTTAGAGTCTATAGAATCGAAATTTTGTTAGAGTCTATAGAACCGAGTTTGAGTTAGAGTCTATAGAACCGAGATTGTGTTAAAGTCTATAGAACATAGTTTGAGTTAGAAATTATAGAACCAAAATGATTGTGTTAGAGTCTATAGAACCGAGATTGTGTTAGAGTCTATATAACCGAATTTTAGTTACAGTCTATGTAACCTAGATTGTGTTAGAGTCTATAGAACCGAGACTGTGTTATAGTCTATAGAACCGAGATTGTGTTTGAGTCTATATAACCGAGATTGTGTTAGAGTCTATATAACCGAGTTTTAGTTACAGTATATGTTACCGATTTGCGTTATAGTCTATAGAACCGAGATTGTGTTAGAGTCTATATAACCGAGTTTTAGTTATAGTCTATGTAACCGAGATTGTGTTAGAGTCTATAGAACCGAGTATACTTGAAACAACAGTGAAGCTCAGTTTTATATTGTGAATTCTACATCACTTAGATCGCTACTTTGGTAACGATATTAATCGATTGCAGAGCAAACACGATTACATTCCGTCCATAGCGAGTTAGCTAATCTGTTTTGATAAATTATATTAATCAATTGCTATTCATGATGAACAATGGGAAATTATTACATCTTATTACAATCACCATGATACGTATATGTTAACAAATCATAGTGGGACAATAATTAAATCATCTGTATGCGCTTTGGATATTTCTATTAAACTGTATTGTATTTCATTGATAGCATCGGTAACTATGTTCTGCCTTCAAAATTAGGACAAACGCAAACAGTCAAAGGTAATCAAACGGACTGCAAAAAAACACACGAAGGACATTAATCAATTGGTTATTAGTCTTCTATGTTATATATTAACTCTTTTTATAGCAGATTAAAACTGAGATTATTAGTACAGGCCGCTATTTAAGTATGTGGAGCGCGTGGTCTAGTGGTAGAGCACCGAACCCATGATCGGAGGGTCGTGTGTTCGATCCACCGCCACGGCTATGTGTGGTGAGCAAGACACTTCTTTCCGCATATGCTTTGTACTGGTTCTACCCAGGAAGACTTCGAGCATGATTTGTCTAAGTTGTAAGAACTTGTTTCACAATCGAAGTAAAATAACTAAGTTTTAACTAAACTAAGTATGTCCGGCAATACACACTAATGACAAACAGGAATATGAGTCACGTGTAAGTGGTCTCGATGTAAGCATGGATATTGCTGTAGCAAGATAGACAAAACGAGGAAAACTAAGATGGCAAAACAAGGCTGTGTTCATTTCGGTTAAATGTTTGCAAGCGTTTGCTAACATATTTTCCTGGGCGCCGACTCAGCCTCTGCTGTTTGCGATAATTCAGGGAACCAGGTATTAAAAGTGTTTGCTGTTTAACGATGCTAAGCGCATATCAGGATAGGACAAAACAGCAATTTGGAGAATAAAGAAGACATTGTAACCAAATAAAAAATATTTACGAAATCGTGATATTTTACAATAGCTAAAACATCATGCTATAAAACTGAATATCAGTGAGCTAGAAAATAAAATAAAAGATCACATGCGTGACGATGAAAATGAGAAAAAAAAAGAAATTGACAATGCTGTCAAAGATCAAATATGTATGACCGTAAAACACCTGGGGCTGGATTCACCAACCATTTTTGAGAATAGTCTTAGACTTGAGCCTGAAAAAACAAATTTCAACCTTAGATATCTAGTTTATCATGACAGAGAGAATGATTGTGCGATATCAGTTGACTATATGTTAGGTGGCTCTACATGCTTGCAAATTTTGGTCTCTGAGACAGGTCTCTAAATGTGTTTTACAAAATTCAAGTCTAAGAATATCCTTAAGAATAGTTTGTGAATACCACCGCTGAATGCGGGTCTTTTTTTTAAAGGCATCGAAAGAGCAGAATATACAACTAATAGGTTATCAATGGTGTAACGACCATACAGGCGGCTTGAACATGTAGATTAATCGAATAATCCTGTTTGCATTTTGTTGCTAATGTCTCATAACTTAAACAACTACAAATGTACAGGTCATAAGATAATAAAGCCTTCCATTCACCTGAAAATACCAGTGTCACAATGCCAAACTCAAAACATTTCAAAATAATCAACACTAATGAACAAAAATATAATCATTTTTACTGTTTTGATAAAGAATTGAAGCATTGGTACGTTTTAATGAAGGGATATACAATCGGTTTGTCACCATACTTCAAAACAGCATACTTATATACCTAACATTGTTTTTGCGTTCAATATCTTATATAGACGTGTAAATAAGACACATAAACGCCGCTGGTGTGTTATGGGAAGATGCTTTATGCACTGTCATTGAAGTATAAAAGTCCAATGGTCTTCACGCGGCTAATTGTAAATACGGCCGGTAGCTGTGATGCTGACAATCTTGTGATCAAAAGCCTTTGTAAAGGTTCTGTTGGAGCTTAAGTACTTGGCCATGACCTTATTTATGTAACGTTTTATAAATATCGCTTGCAAAATGAATGCATGTGAAAGTCCATGCAATCAGTAAAAAGTACATATTTGACATATAAAAATTAAATATTGACTGCCAGTTTGTGAAGAACAAAATATATTATTTGCAGTTTTGTTCCTAAACTTGTCATTGATTTATGTGCATAACATAAAGTAATGTGTGTTTACACGGCAATAAGATATGTTTAAAATGAATTATGAATCAGTTGCACAGATCGTCTCTTACATTAATATTTGCTAATGCTTCAGCAAGTGGTTCGCCCTGTTATGTTTATGTAAGGGAAGCCATGAAGGACTACTTCCATTAACACTACATATGATGTGTTTAACTTAATGATATTACACAATACGTTTGACATTACTTTTGTGTTGAAAAGATGTAGATTTGTTATTACTGTACGACTGTATTATGCATTGAACATTTCATTTACAACCCTTGTATGATTGTATTGTAAGCTGTATACTGATTGGTCTTTTTGGTATTTTGTATAGAATAAAGTATCTGTCTGATATAAACGTCTATGGTAGTTTGCCTTATGGATTAGTGGATTTGATGTTCACCGTTCACCGTGCACGCTAGAGGTCGTAGGCTCAATTCAAATACGAAGAATATGGCGGCATCCGCTATTACAGCATATTTAATGTTTACATATGAGTGTAATTAAACATATGAAAACATGTGATCATTTGCATACTTAACAGTGTGACAGAGTGTTTTAAGGTCGTTGCTAAGGTCGTTGGTTCGGGCCAAGCTTGGTACAAAAACTTTATGAGAATGTTTACCAGTTACCTGCGGAAGGATGATGGTTAATTACAGATTCAAATGAATGAGTCGTCTCCATCTACCAATAAAACTGGTTGCCATATATAAGATGCAATGTGATGGAAGTTGCGTTTAGTCCCATCTAAGGAATATATAACTGCCTGAACCCAGTTTTACTAAACATCTCAAGCTGAGATTTTCACCAACTCAAAAATTTCAATCTTTCTAGATGATTGTTACTCATAATCTATTAAATGACTACACAAAATCGACACCAATCTTTACTCATTAGTAACATTGGTGACGGATAAAATGCAAAAGTATCAATGTAAAGTTATAGCATTTCAAATATTTGAGTTGAGAAAAATCTCAAGTTGAGATGTTAAGTATAACTTGGGCCTGAGAAATAATCACTGCCCCTCCGTCGTTAACAATATCAAAACAACTTGCACTAGGAACAAAGAATTCACCACAGTTAAGACTACATGTACTTTAAACGACTACTGTAAATGACTACAGTGTTTTTTTGTGTTTTAAACTTATTTATTTTACTTCGATTGTGAAACAAGTTCTTACAACTTAGACAAATCACGTTCGAAGTCTTCCTGGGTATTACCAGTATATGCTGAAAAAGTGCCTTGCTCAAGGACACCACACATAGCCGTAGCGGAGGATCGAACCCACGACCATCCTAACTACAGTGTAACTGATTGTTGTAAATGTTTATTGTAAATGACTACTGTAAATGACTTCTGTAAGTACCTCTTGGATAAATCGAGTAACATAAACGCAATGTGACTGGGAATATGGTTCCAGGTATGTATTTTTTTAACAAGTGATAATCATAATGACTAAAATGTAGTCATAAGTAAATGCTATTAATTAATACATTTCTACTATGTATATTAAATGTGTATATTTCTTATGAACAGATTATATATATCATTTGTTACAACTTACAATTGAGTTACGTTCTGTGTATTTTTATTTGTAAATTTTTAATTGAATAAAATGTTAAAGGTTCATGATTTCATTCTAGTATGCTCTAACCATTCTAAACTCTTACAATCATTTTCGTTCACATTTTAAATTCCACTGTGACATCATTAGCTTTCAAAGAGCGTTAATAATTTATTAAAAATTAAGTTGCCGGTAGTAACAATTGGAGTATATTATCTGAATATGGTTATATGTTCAAAGGTATAAAGACTGACTTGATGAGTGGACATTAATACGGCTTTATTTAACAATACCGTAAATGTTAATTAGTTTACGCAATCTGGCGTATTGACTGCACGAGATGGTTGAATAAAAACAAATTGTTCAGGCATTGCATTTCTATTCTAACTTAATTGTTATGCTTTCTTTGGATCCGGAGCGCCTGGTCCAGTGGTTAAGCATCGAACCCATAATCCAAGGGTCCTTGGTTTAATCCTCCGCAACGGCTATGTGTGGTGTCCTCAGGCAAGACACGTATTTCCGCAAATGCTTAGTACTGGTTCCAAGAAGACTTCGAACGTGATGCGTATAAGTTGTAATAACTTGTTTCACAATAGAAGTAAACTAGATAAATTTACACGTTTGCCAATTAATGTTACAGGGTATTATAAACTTCTGCAACAAGCCGGTAACATGCTATCTTTATCGTGCTAAATGTGTTAAGAATATATCCGATCCTTCGTCCAGAGTTTTTCTTGAACATCTATATTGATACATGTATTTATTTTTTATAAAAATGTCACACAGATCCGTCTATACATCAAATCATCCGATCGTTAGCTCAGACTGCACAACCACTCAGTCAAATGTTTCGGGTTTTATTTGTTATTGTGTGAAACGTGTTTTGCCATTAACCATATCTAAGCAGTTTCGTATTGAGATTTGATTGAGAAAAAAATTATGTCACTATTTTGTCCAAGTAGCATGTAGCAATGGGGCGCGCTATAACTAATGGGTGTAGTTACTTGTTGCCCAAACCATGTGCTTATGTTATGTAAAACTATGTAATTGTATGATTGTATATACGATATTTATATTTCAAACATAAGGTTGTAATAAATGTATGATTACACTAAACTTAATTGCGGGGGACTGACATCCAAAACGATACATGTACATGTATTCAAATTATAAACTAAAACCACACAAATCCATCAAACGTCCGATCGTTTGCCCAGGCAATAATTCCTTAATCGCGGTGGTTGACATCCTTGTAATAAATTTATAATCAAAAGATCACACAGAATCGTCTATTAATCAAAACGTCCGATCGTTTGTTCAGACGATATAGACCCTAAATTTTGAGAGTGAGTTAACATCCAGATGTATTCAATTCATGTACAGAGACACATAGCTCTATCACATATTAGGTTTCTGCGTGTTGTGTGGTTGGTTTAGGATAGAAATGTTACAGAACACCGTTACTACAGCAGTTCACATCTTGTTTTATTTTATTGGTTAAAAACGATTTATACAATGATCTCATGCAACCACTGCCTTATCTTTTATATCGCATCTACACAAAGATGCGACTCGTCTGCAAACACCATGTCGTTTCCTGCAATACTTATCAGTAAAGTTGGATTCTCTGCACCGTTTGTTTTTAACTTTACAAAATGCACCGTCGGCGAGTCCATCAAATAACACGTGCATGGTAATTAAAACTAGTAGAATAACCATGAAACTTGTCTTTGCTGCCATTGTCCTGAAATTGAGATCTATATCTGTTAGAAAGTACACATATATTGCCACAATAGAAACTTGAGTCAGATTCGTCATAACTTATTGTAATATATCGATAGAGTATTGGTCACTCACGCTAGAGGTTGCGGGTTTCGAACTCCAGCTCGACTTGATACCTCTCAAAATTAATCATACTGGTTCTATCCAGGAAGCAAACTCGAGAGCGGTTCACTTAAGATTTAAGCTTTTTTCGTAATCGAGTAAAATAGATTTGCATCACATGTCAACTTAATTTATATCTCGACAGTAAAATATGAAGTGGAATATGTCGAAGGGATATACATTCGTGGGGTATCAACTGAAATATCCAATATAATTTTATTGAAAAGATAACGTCAAATATGTAAATATTGCCAAAAATAAACATCAATTTCAAAATTGGAAAAAAAACTATAATAAGTTATTTAACTATATATAAGAGTATATGGGAAACATTACGCCAGGAGATGAACTTAAATAGCACACTTATAAAGATGATATGGATTAGAAAACGTAAAAAAAACATTAAGAGACCAGTGAGATATGAATTCGATTTCAGAAATCATACTTATTCGTGGACTTACTCACACATAACCATATCGCTTCAGTGCTCACTCTATAAATGAAATATTTATTTGGAATTATTTTGGCAAGTGTCAGAAAACTAACAATTGCGAGTGTGAATGCTGGCGAATCGCCTACTGCTAAGAAATAGTGAACCTGAACAAAACGGCAGATTTGAGTTTGCCGTGTGTTCACTGTGTTTAGCCTAATGTGTTTCACCTGATGATTTAATCGCAAATTAAGTTTCCTCGCAAATTCTGCATCAACTCCAAAATCTAAAAATAGATGAGAGGAAAAAGTAGTTCGGGCTACAAGCATAATAAATATTGAAAAACATTATGCAAGTAGCTAAAAGTTGCAATGTAAAATCTTATATTTTACTGAAAAGACTGGTACACTAATTATTCGCTATTCAGTTGATCAATGTAAAAAAAACATTGAAATTACAATTGCATTGTTTCCTGTATTATATTTGCACTAAATAGTTGATTTAATAAAACTATTGATAGCCTGTTTTGTTGTTTGATTATAATAGTTTATGTTAGATGAAAATAAACTTACCTTGTTGAAGCACGACTATAAACCGTTCAAATGTTCTCAATGAAATGAACATATATTGCATAATTTCTTTCTCCACACACCTACTCAATTTTGCCATGGGGAGATATTGTTGCCAAATGTTACATACGGATATATCATCATTAATGGCTTAATTGCTTAATTAGATTTAATGAACAAAGACTTCAGCGTACGCTGTTTGTCTTCTGGTGATAAACGAATCCAACATTTAGTAATTATTCTATTCATTTGTCCGTCACTACAATACTACGTAGTTATGCGGGTCTATGAATCGATTAGTGACACGTTGAAATGCTCTCAGCATGTTATACCCACCATACAGCCAGCTATATCCGCTCCTTAGTCAGTAGGTGATAAGTACTTTTCACGTTAAATCCCCCGCTGACATTTTAATATAATATCTTGCTGTGATTTTGCTTATCCGCCCAGCGATAAATGACATCATATTTCATTCGCTGCTGCTATGGTAGTATGTAAATGCCTACATTACGCATTATTACTTTTGTTAACATAATTTTGGTTTACTGTTATGACAGACGCAGATGATCACTTTTTCGCAACTCGTATTTTGATTGGCTGTTCCAGCGTGATTGTGACACACCTACCCTCTTACACCGTTTACTTGCAGGTATGACGGAACGGCTGAAAATGATAAACTTCACTTAGAGTAAACAAAACATTCGTATACAACACTCACTACAATGAGTCTGCTATTTTCTTTTTAGATTTTTTTGTTTTGCTGTTAATGATTTTTTTAATCAGATATTACTGACTACCACATTATAGTCGTCAGTTTATACAGTGTAACTTGAAATCAAAACACGCTTATAATTAACAGGTTATAAAGGATATGAAGCAGAGATGTATATGTCATTATTGCTCACAGGCACAATAAAAAAGTATTTGTTTTCTGGGAACATTCTGCGGTTTCTAGGAAACCTTTTATCAGAGAGAATTGACCTTTGTAGAGAGAGTCAACACCCAATGTTGTGTAAATGAAGCTTTGGATTTGTGGATTTCCATAGATTCTAAAATGTGTTGTGTTGTGACAGGAGACAATCGTTTAGATGATCAATGCTGTATTTATTTATTGTTTTCTTCTCTTTGTATGCAACAAATATATATTTAGCAAGATACTCGTCACATGATTTTTTTATAATAAATAAGGTGAAGAATGAGCGGGGATTTTTTGCCTAATCCAAACAAATCTTATATAAAACAAAATGTCAAGACGTTTTCAAATTGTCTTACAGAAAATCAAGCATCGAAAATAATCAATACTTAATCTTTATATCCCATATATGTCGTAAGAGGTGTATTGAGTAAACGTTATATATATATATTAATTTGGTGTTGTACATGAAGACGAGTGAACCTGAAATCGTACTTTATGTTGGTATCATATAACCTTTTATGTGTTAGTATGCAGTGAAACCCAGTTAATGTTATGTAATCAATTTACTGATCTTATATTTGGTAGTTGCATAACCATCGTGTCGGTCTCTGATTTCAAACTGACAAGCGTTGTTACAAAATGGTAAAATCTATACTTAAATCATTTCACGTCCTCAAGGCTGAATGGTTGATGTGTCATCGTTAAACACAACCACTTACTTCTCAATGCTGAGTTCCCGGGTTCTAGACTCGCTCAGTCTAAATATTTTATATGTGAGAAAGTTTGTCTGTTTCTTGCGTGCAAGGACGGTGCCTTTACTCTGATTCATTCTGTGGTCTCCCACAAACTTGGTGTGGCATGTATATAACATTGAAAACGTCGGTCAACGTGTGGGTATGTCATTTCTTTCAACAGTCTAGGAAACAGCCAAAAAAACAAATACTTCAGTTGTAAATATTTAACAAACGAGGTCGACACTCAATAATTGTTTGTTGAACAACAGATTTTGTTAATTTTTCTAGCTTAATTGTTTTTGTTATGTATGTTGATGTCATCATTTAAACGAATACAAATATCGAAGGGGGTGTAAGGGTGGGGAGGGTGAAAGTACGCTTCCAAAAAAGCGATAGACCATCCCACACCCTCACATAAAGGACAACAATCATCCTATCAAATGTTAATACTTTATTTGGACACGAACATTGTCTTAAAAGGAAATAATCTTAAAATATCGAAATTTTAATTAAAGGACGAATTGCAACATTTGTTCAAGTCGATCGGAAAATATTTTGCAATTTGGTGAATACACTTTATAATCTAAGTTGTTTTCAGTCTTCACTTTATACACGGTCTTAAATAATAAATCTGTTTCAAGTCTTATACTTTACACACGGTCTTAAATAATAAATCTGTTTCAAGTCTTATACTTTACACACGGTCTTAAATAATAAATCTGTTTCAAGTCTTATACTTTAAACACGGTCTTAAATAATAAATCTGTTTCAAGTCTTATACTTTACACACGGTCTTAAATAATAAATCTGTTTCAAGTCTTATACTTTACACACGGTCTTAAATAATAAATCTGTTTCAAGTCTTATACTTTACACACGGTCTTAAATAATAAATCAGTTTCAAGTCTTGTACTTTACACACGGCCTTAAATAACCAATCAGTTTCAAGTCTTGTACTATATACACGGTCTTAAATAATAAATCAGTTTCAAGTCTTGTACTTTATACACGGTCTTAAATAATAAACCAGTTTCAAGTCTTGTACTTTACACACGGTCTTAATTAATAAATCAGTTTCAAGTCTTGTACTTTACACACGGCCTTAAATAACCAATCAGTTTCAAGTCTTGTACTATATACACGGTCTTAAATAATAAATCAGTTTCAAGTATTGTACTTTATACACGGTCTTAAATAATAAATCAGTTTCAAGTCTTGTACTATATACACGGTCTTAAATAATAAATCAGTTTCAAGTCTTGTACTTTATACACGGTCTTAAATAATAAATCTGTTTCAAGTCTTGTACTTTACACACGGCCTTAAATAACCAATCAGTTTCAAGTCTTGTACTATATACACGGTCTTAAATAATAAATCAGTTTCAAGTCTTGTACTTTATACACGGTCTTAAATAATAAATCAGTTTCAAGTATTGTACTTTACACACGGCATTAAATAACCAATCAGTTTCAAGTCTTGTACTTTATACACGGCCTTAAATAACCAATCAGTTTCAAGTCTTGTACTATATACACGGTCTTAAATAACCAATCAGTTTCAAGTCTTGTACTTTATACACGGCCTTAAATAACCAATCAGTTTCAAGTCTTGTATTATATACACGGCCTTAAATAACCAATCAGTTTCAAGTCTTGTACTTAATACACGGCCTTAAATAACCAATCAGTTTCAAGTCTTGTACTTTATACACGGCCTTAAATAACCAATCAGTTTCAAGTCTTGTATTATATACACGGCCTTAAATAAGCATTCAGTTTCCAGTCTTGTACTTTACACACGGTCTTAAATAACCAATCAGTTTCCAGTCTTGTACTTTATACACGGCCTTAAATAACCAATCAGTTTCAAGTCTTGTACTTTATACATGGCCTTAAATAACCAATCAGTTTCAAGTCTTGTACTTTATACACGGCCTTAAATAACCAATTAGTTTCAAGTCTTGTACTTTACACATGGTCTTAAATAACCAATCAGTTTCAAGTCTTGTACTTTACACACGGTCTTAAATAAGCATTCAGTTTTCAGTCTTGTACTTTACACACGGTCTTAAATAACCAATCAATTTACACACACCCGCATCCGTTTGTCATTTGTGGATTAACTGTGCAAGTTACCGGCGGAAGAAGTGTGTAGTATACGGTAGGACTCCAGGAACTGCCGTTGCTATCCAACGTTTTGGACCGTTCAACGGCAGCAATAGAGTAAACGCCATAGAGCGTGATAAGAATTGTGAGACAAGCATGAACTGATTGTTTTTCTTTAGATATAACATAACTACATCGGTAGATATAGCATACCTTCAACGGTACATATCAGAAAACAATGTGTGTATATATATACAAATCTAAAAACTACAAAATAGGTGGAAAGTTATATCTGGCATTATCAACATATTATGGCAATTTTACATTGTGCATATAAATAAAACTTAATATTTAATTTATGCGCTAAAATAAACAAAACAGCAAATCAGTTTATCGCATATATTGATATTTATTCAAGCAGAATGCCTTGTCAAGCATTTAATGTATATGTATATAAATACAGTATTGTTTAATATGATATTGCGGCCGAATATTAGATACACAAGATTGATAGTCAATTATCAACGTGATAGAACCACGTGTTTAATTCTATCTTGCGCTCCTGAATTTAGACTAGTACTCAAAACGTAACATGCCACGTGTCACTCATAGTAACATGCCACGTGCCACATCACGTGTCACATCACAGGGCACGTATAAATATGCTAAACGATTGTTTCTGTAATATAGTTGAGTGTGGTCTTCACCTGACGCTGAGATGAAGTAATGTACTGAGGAGCATAGCAAGACATTATTGCCAATCAGAAAATACGTTATCAAGATGAGACTTGCTTTCCAAGATTCCAATGTTGGAAACTTGTGCAGCAAACAGTTTTCGTTACTTTATTCATTTTCTATCATCGTCAAGTTCAGTATCTCCGGCGCTGGCCATTACGTTTCTTCCTTTCAATTGGCATAAACAGTTAAATCCTTGCTTCCGACAGTGCCTTCTCCGATACTTTATGCTACACCCCACCAAATGACCACGTGGTCCCCGTCTAGGATTTTCTTGACAGCTACTGCCTACCCATATACACGGTTTGTATCGCTGCGCATCAACAGTAATCATAAGAAGCAGCATGGCGACAATCATCAGCAACATCAGTATATGTGATTTCATCTGGAAGGAAAGACAGATCAGGAGAATTAAACATGGCAGTGTTAATCTGAAACCATGGTAACTAATTATGTGATAGAAACCCCCGGCTAAGATCTTTGTGATGTTTAATAATGGTTCTCGACGGTAGGTAATGTTGTAATGACGTGTAGCTCATTTGCTTATGTTATGTTTGTAATTGTATGAATGGTTATATGTATATGTTGTTAGCATAATATTATGCAATAAAATATGATTAAACTAAACCGACACGATGACTGTTGGTTTTTGTGAGATTTATAATACAACGTATATATAACTATGGCCACTGGATTCGAGAGAACATATCTCGTGTAGGTTCTTTGCAATATGTAATACGTGTAACTATGGTAACTGAGATAGAAATCCCAGGGTAAGTTCTTGTGAGATTATAGTGAAGTTAATGATGGTTACCGACACGGTCACTTTAGGTTTTTATGAGGTTTATATACATATTATGGTTACTGAATTAAAGAAATCACATCTAGTGTAGGTTCTTTGCAAGGTGTATTATATATAACTTTGGTAACTGAATTGGAGAAAACAATTCAAGTTTAGGTTCTTTGAGAGTTTTATTGTGTAAAACTATAACTTCTGAATAAGAAAAAACACATCTAATGTAGATTCTATGTGAGGTTTATTATGTATAACTATGGTTACTGAATTGGAGAAAACACGCCCAGTGTAGGTTTTATGCAATGTTTATTGTGTATTACTATGGTTATTGAATTGGAGAAAATACGCCTAGCGTAGGTTCTATGCGATATGTATTGTGTAAAACTATGGTTACTGAATTGGAGAAAACAAGCCAAGTGTAGGTTTTATGCGATGTTTAAAGTGTAAAACTATGGTAACTGAATTGGAGAAATACATCTAGTGTAGGTTCTATGCGAGGTTTACTGCGTATAACTATGGTTTCTGAATTGAAGAAAACACGACTAGTGTAGGTTCTATGCGAGGTTTATTGTGTAAAACTATGGTTACTGAATTGGAAAAGACACGCCTAGTGTAGGTTCCATGTGAGGTTTATTGTGTATAACTATGGTTACTGAATTGAAAACACATCTTATGTGGGTTCTATGTGAGGTTTATTGTGTAAAACTATGGTTACTGAATTGGAAAAGACACGCCAAGTGTAGGATCTATGTGAGGTTTATTGTGTATAACTATGGTTACTGAATTGGAGAAAACACGCCTTATGTAGGTTCTATGTGAAGTTTAGTATGTATAACTATGGTAACTGAATTGGGGAATACACGCCTAGTGTAGGTTCTATGTGAGGTTTATTGTGTATAACTATGGTTACTGAATTGGAGAAAACACGCCTTATGTAGGTTCTATGTGAGAATTATTGTGTATATCTATGGTTACTGAATTGGAGAAAACACGCCAAGTGTAGGTTTTATGCGAGGTATATTGTGTATTACTATGGTTACTGAATTGGAGAAAACACATCTGGTGTAGGTTCCTTTCGAAATTTATTATGTATAACTACAGTTATTGAATTGGAGAAATCACGTCCCGTGTAATTTCCTAGGCTTATTATATATAACTATGATTAACAAACTAGAGTAAATACCTCCATTTCATGTCATTTATTGTGTTTATTGTGCATAAATATGAATAACGACTACTAGAAAAACACTCCCACTGTATGTTATTTTTGAGGTTTGTCATGTTTAATTATGGTAACTAATTCAGAGAAATATGCCTATTGTTGGGTCTTTCTGGTGTTTATAATACAATTATTTAAAACGTTCACTGATTTATAGAAAACTCGACCAATGCAATTTCTTTGTGAGGTTTTTATAAAGATGGTTTCTGATAAAGTGAAACCCAGCCAGTGTTGGATATTTGTGAAGTTTGTGATAACTATAGTTTATAATTAGGAGAAAACGCACACAGTGTAAAAGTCTTTGTGTAATATAAATGTAGGTGTAAAGTTTGGTAACTGTTATCACAAATTAAGAGAAAGTACGCTCGTTGTAGGTTGTTTGTGAGGTTTATGGTGCATAACTATTGTTACTGATTAAGAGAAATCACGGCCAGTGTACATTCTCTTTTGGGCTTAATGCGCATGTATTTGGTGTAAAATAATACCGGTCAGTAATTTATTAAGAGATGAAGTATGTATTCCTAAGGCATAGATTTAGAGATTTTTAGGTATAATTATGACTTCTGATTAAGAGAAAAACACGACCATTGTTGATTTTATGCGGTATATGATATATAACTATGGCTATGACAAACACGTCCAGATGGTTATTTGTGAGAGTCATTATGTACATGTATGTCTTACTAACCCAGGTAGGTACTTTCAGAAGTTTGTGATATATAGATAATGGTTACTTATTAAGATAAAGTTTCCCCAATGTAGAGTCTTTTTGAGGTGTATGATCTATAAATATCGGTTACTTATAAAGATAAAGCTTGTACAGTGTAGGGTTTTATGAGATTTGTGATATATGACTATTGGTTACTTATTAAGATAAAGCTTGTCCAGTGTAGGGTTTTATGAGATTTGTGATATATGACTATTGGTTACTTATTAGGATAAAGCTTGTCCAGTGTAGGGTTTTATGAGATTTGTGATATATGACTATTGGTTACTTCTTAAGATAAAGCTTGTCCAGTGTAGGGTTTTATGAGATTTGTGATATATGACTATTGGTTACTTATTAAGATAAAGCTTGCCCAGTGTAGGGTTTTATGAGATTTGAGATATATGACTATTGGTTACTTATTAAGATAAAGCTTGCCCAGTGTAGGGTTTTATGAGATTTGTGATATATGACTATTGGTTACTTATTAAGAGAAAGCTTGCCCAGTGTAGGGTTTTATGAGATTTGTGATATATGACTATTGGTTACTTATTAAGAGAAAGCTTGCCCAGTGTAGGGTTTTATGAGATTTGTGATATATGACTATTGGTAACTTATTAAGATAAAGCTTGCCCAGTGTAGGGTTTTATGAGATTTGTGATATATGACTATTGGTTACTTATTAAGATAAAGTTTGCCCAGTGTAGGGTTTTATGAGATTTGTGATATATGACTATTGGTAACTTATTAAGATAAAGCTTGCCCAGTGTAGGGTTTTATGAGATACATAGCAGACATTATCTTACCATAATACATTATTCACTATTGTTTAGATGGTGAAATATTAAATTTCCAATAAATTGAGGTCAATCAAATTTTAATGAGTTCATTATTGTTAATATGCACGTATATATTTGATTTGAAGCATGAAATGTGTTTTTCATTAAGGAAATGTCTTTAACATTTAATACCACATACGTGTAAAAAATGTACCCCCATTCCCAATTCACCGAATGCTCTCTCATGCCAAAGAACATGCACGTGTTATCCACGTCATTAATTTCTACACATGATTTGCCTTAAATTCTATTGAATATCAATCGCTGATAAGATATGGGTTAATTTTGGCTATTTTGGGGTTATTTTAATAATAAATGATAACAAAACGTGTATTTCCTCAATTATTCTGATATATTTTCGGTTTGCAATCAATATTAAACAGCAGTTATACATTACCGTACAACGGCAATTAATGCGTAAACGTATGCAGATTAGTGCATTCCTGATGCAGTGCCACTACTTCTCCATGTTAACACTATATAAAATGTCACTGGGAAGTCATTTCGTTAACATATCAAGAATTGCCCTAATAACTACAGTTTTTGTTGTTTTTTTAGACGAGTGATAATGGGGTTTAACGTAATTTTCAACGCATGTCTGGTTACATATTGTACATCTTTGTTGGTGGGAGAAGACCTCAGAAGGAATCTTAGTTCCAGAACTACCGTCAATCCGCAAGTTACTGGCAAACTTTCTCACATAAAGTTTTTAGAACGAACGGTACTTGAACCTTAATTGTGAGAGACAAGTGATTTTGAGTCGTCGCGTTTGACCACTCGGCCACGGAGGGCTCTAATAACAATAGTTATTCGATAACACGATTTGTCAAATGGATAAATGGCAATGTGAAATCGATTTTTACTTATCTTCACAAATCAAATATATCGTCACAAATCAAATACATCGTAACAAATTAAATAAATCGTTACAAATCAAATATATCGTTACAAATCAAATAAATCGTTACAAATCAAATATATCGTTACAAATCAAATAAATCGTTACAAATCTAATATATCGTTACAAATCAAATAAATCGTTACAAATCATTTGAAGTGAGAGTATGCATAATCAATTGCATACGTCACATTTAACGGTCATCACCACCATGGCACCTTGAACACAATTCAATGTTTTTACAAATTTCATTAAATGCGATCCATTTAATCACCCAGTAATAGGTTTATTCATTTTTACATCGATTGTGAAACAATAGAAATCATGCTCAACGTCTTGCTGTGTAGAACCAGTACTAAGCTTATTCGGATACAGTGGCTTACTCAACGACACTTACACATTGTCGGTATAGAGGATCTAACTTTTGACCCCAACCCTCTCCTCCCCAATTACCCCACCCCAACACCCGATCCTGGGCCCGAATAATATATATAATAAGTAAAACAAATAGTAAACGGTAAACGACGTGACAACGTGGGTCATCGCCTTTGAACGGTCAGTATAATCACACTTAAGAAAGAAATTATTAATAGGTGCTGTTTAAAAACAGGTATCTATGACGTCATGCTAGTTTTACAAACATGGGTAAAAATCTATAATCAATTAAATTACAAATTGATATTTCCTTGGGTTTTTCTATTAAACCGATAAAATCTGATGAAATCGAGATTAGTTTTGCACGGTAACCGGCCAAAAAAGCCCTTGGTAAAATGTGCACGTGGACAAAAGCCCCTTTATTGATTTTAGAAAGTGGAAAAAGCCCCTTGATAGAATGATTTTCAAATGTATAGTTATGTTCCCCTTCTTCAAACAGAAACAAAAAATAGTCTGACTATGCACTAGGATGTGTAAGTTTCATAACTGTAGTGTGTAGATAAATAGTTCATTAATAACTTACTCGAAAGTTTGTAGTACTCAAACGTGAACAATATTTTATATATTGTACCACAATAGTTTATATATTGTACCACAATAGTTTATATATTGTACCACAATATTTTATGTATTGTACCATACAGTAAAACTTCGATAGATCGAACCCTATAGGACTGGACAAAATAGTTCGACATAAGGGTTGTTCGAGTCAAGTATTGTTCAACAGTATACCATGTATGTACATGTATATGAATCGAAATAGGAATTCGGTCAGGACCAGATAAGCGGTTCGAGCCACATGTGGTACTCAAGCCATCCGTGTTCGAGTCAACGAAGCGCTACTGTATGTCACGAAATGCGATACACATTTAAATCCAAACAATGAAACAATAACGGTTTAATATATAAAACTGTGGTGAATACATATTTCACATCAATTTCATATCACTGTTATTTCTTAAATAAATTTTATTGTGGCAAACATATATCATCAAATGAATGATATATTTAATCCAAACCAATCAAACAGTAATTGTTATATATAACTGTAATAAATAAATAGTTTACCTTAATTTCAAATGAATTTTATTTTTTTAAAATATCTCCAAGTTGTACTCCGTCAACCTCATATAATGTTATGAGTTGTAATATAAAGTGGATATATTACTTTGTAGAGCACTTCAGATTCCACAACACGATGTCCGTTGGTAAAGAGCCTCTCAACTGCTAGGTCGCGCTCTGGGTTGAGATGATATGCATTGGCGATTACAATCGATTATTGTAAACCAATCTCATTCTAATTCTGATGCCGTCATTCATATTCATAGGGTTAATGAGGTGCTTGTTTTGTCTGTATGCAAAGCAACCATCAATAATCACCATGTAGTGACCATACAATACGTTAGTAGTAGATGCAGTATGGTGTTACCGGTATACCGCGGTTTTTAGTTGCCGGTACATACCGTGGTACTATTATGGAGAAAAAAAGTAACGCATTAGCAGACCATTTTTATGGTACTATTGAAAATACATCATCACACGTGATACCATTAACTACGTCAAGTGTAATTAAAATGGCAGAAGAACGGGAAATTGTTCACAACAAGCGTTGCTAATCTGATATCTGGAAACATCTTGGCCTTCAGAAATGACACGGTGTACGGTGGTACGTACCGCGGTACTCAATTAAAAAAAACGAGATATGCCACGGTACTTTTTTTTCTTGCAGTACTCACCTCTTATGGTTACAATAGCAGTCAAATAAAGTACATGTGGAAGACTAGTTTATTATTGCTTGGATATAATACATAGGTTTGAGGTTCCTATATTTACACATACACATATCAATAGTATGTTGTGTATATGTTAGTTCGGTAAGTTTACGGTATAAACGCATTTGGGCCGAAACAATATGACCGATTGTGTCAATATGTGTTATATTGCATCGGATATATTTAATCGAAATTTAAAAAAAATGGAAGACATAAAGTAATTCCGTTGGAAACTGCATCACGGGGACTGAAGAAATAATCCTAGGTTTTTTTCACGTCAAAATGTATTTTGGGATTTAAATGACATGGTTGATATATTTGGAACACGTGGAAAGCATTGTTAAGCATGAGATACTCATGAACTAGTATATCAAGTTTACAAACGTGTCAAATATACCGGTAAACTGGATCGGATGTCCATACACCAGATGACGTCGCATTGAACAACTAATGAAATTTGAAAATGAGTTTGTATATTATTTCGTTCATGGTGAGTAATCAACTAAATTCGGCTTTGCACATTGTTATAAGAGAATGTTAACTACATGTATATATAAACGAAATACAAGATTTTGTGTGTGTGTTTTACACCATACACATATATGGAGATTGTCAGGTACCACATTGGTTGGGTCAGTGAGTGGAATCAACTGGGGAGATTAATCTTGGTGTAAGGACGCATCAACCTCGCTCTTTTCCCGTTTCGCGTCGTCATATCATAAAATAAAATGGTATAAATAGACATAGTCCAAGGAGTATATCCTCAGAGTCTTATAAATGCGACAGTGTGTGCGTAAAACACAAACATCCACTAGTAAATGGTTTACAAATGTAGTGAACATGCGCTCGTCTGAAATACCACACACATGTATCAGATGACCTGTATCACATTTGGTCCACTCAATTTTACACACTTAAACCGAAAATTACAACTGTGAAAAAGAGGTGAAGAGTTTACATCCTGCAAAATACTTGAAACTTAAAAGATAAGTTAAAACATGTAATATGTACGTGATAAAGACGTTATATTCTCGAATGTTTATAAGTTTATAATGCTTTCTTTGTTCTGTGTGTCCCGTTTGTTCTTATATACAGATACTGAGTGCAATTATGAATCATTGTTATATACGAGACATGCCACAACATGACGTATAGCTCTAAGCGCGTATACGTACGGTGACTCTACAAGTCTCACTACACAGTTAAATTTTGTTCTTTGTTCTATATAAATAAGGTCTAGGATTTCCGTGGTAAAAATAAATTTCACATAGAATTTTTTTTCCATTGCAGGAATGTAAACCCACATAAAAATGCACAATAACTGGCACGATAACTGGCAGGTTTACCACGTTGATTTTTTTTAAAAGAGAGTGAAGTGACACCCTGAGATTTTTGAAAATAGAAGTCCTCAAATGCTCATAAATACATGCATATTTTGAAATCCTATAAACGTCACTTGTTTAACACCAGTGATGTCTTATTGCAGTATATTCAATGTCAGCGTTTGCTCTTCTCATCTGCAGCAAGATATCACAAAAACTATGAACCATTTTGAAAATATTTCAAAACCAAATTACAAAATTACATAGGCCTTATTTTTAAGCATAAGAATCATGTTACCGTGGGGAGAAAGGGGCGTAACTGTGAAGTGAGACGTATATGTCACAATATATAAATAACTAGTGTTGATTTCAGTGAAATATCAGTTTTATTTCATCGAGTGATAATTGAAGTGCCATAATCACGAGCGGAGAAGTCACGAGTGATAATTGAAGTGCAATAATCACGAGTGGAGAAGTCACGAGTGATAATTGAAGTGACATCACGAGTGGAGAAGTCACTAGTGATCATTGAAGTTCAATTATCACGAGTGGAGAAGTCACGAGTGATAATTGAAGTGCAATAATCACGAGTGGAGAAGTCACGAGTGATAATTGAAGTGACATCACGAGTGGAGAAGTCACGAGTGATCATTGAAGTTCAATAATCACGAGTGGAGAAGTCATGAGTGATAATTGAAGTGCATCACGAGTGGAGAAGTCACGAGTGATAATTGAAGTGCAATAATCACGAGTGGAGAAGTCACGAGTGATAATTGAAGTGCAATAATCACGAGTGGAGAAGTCACGAGTGATCATTGAAGTTCAATAATCACGAGTGGAGAAGTCACGAGTGATAATTGAAGTGCATCACGAGTGGAGAAGTCACGAGTGATAATTGAAGTGCCATCACGAGTGGAGAAGTCACAAGTGAGCACGACAAATTTCAGTTTTCATTAAACCAACATTTTGTTATGATCTTAAACATTGAAATGACAATTTATAATTTTATGTTTCAAAAAAGTGAAATAACCAAATGTAGTCAACTGAGAAATCTATATAAATCATTAAAACATATTTACATAAATACGTTATGTTGTATTAAAGAAATATATTCAATTTGACAAACACTTTACGGGTATCCAACTACAGCAACTTTGGGTCGGCTATAGAGTGGCCAATAGTTGCCCACCCTTTGCTGTGGGAATATTTGATTTAATTGCTCATAATGATTTAAGAAATTTATATATACCTAAATATTATTAAACTCATCCAAGCAAGTTTAAATTTATTTACCTTTTTAATATTGACAAAAAATCAATTTTAAACAAAGTTGTTACTTATTGTATTAAGGGTTTCAAACTCAGGGATACAGTTTAATGTAGAATACACTGTATTGTAATTTGCAAAACCAAGCTGCACATTGATGTGGTTTGAGTACAAATATAGTTAACTAAGAAATCTCAGTAATTCATTAGATCGTATATTGCATTAGATAAATATATTCAATTCGACAAACACGTTATACCACAAACACATATTATGTAACCATTATTATATTCTTTATAAAATCTACCACATTGTATAATGTATGTTCCACTATAAAACACATTCAATAAAAGAAATTGCTAACCCAATCTAATGAAATAATGTGGTGATATGTTTGTCGATAACCTGTTTTATATCAACAAGACAACGTTTTATTTCGTAAACAAAGGCCTCCGGTCCTAAATACATATCATTATTTACAGAAAATTGTATTAGTTATGTATGCATGATATATTTGTTATTAATTTCTTTTTAAAAGACAATAAATTATATAAGAGATTTATCTAATTTTATAAAAGTATTCAGTTGTAAACTATTTTAAATGTTTAATAGTTTCACCAGAGTACCAAGGAAATAGACGGCGATAACGTAAAGCTGTGTTTCGGGGACATTTAAAGAATACCTGATACTCATTTTCTAATATATGAGGGTTTCCATTTGTTTGGCAATACAAAAAACGAATTTCACGATTAATATTTGATTACGGCCAGTTTCTATTTTTAACTTTTGATTTGAGCATCGTTGCTTTTTTATGTGGAAACGGCAAGTCAACACATACATATATCTATGGATGTAATAAGGTTTTACTGCTACATGTTAGGGTTATTTGTACAATAATTCCAATGGTATAGACACGAGTGTACGCCCATTGCTGCCATTGACGTCAACGATAGGAATTTACGCATGGCTGAGAGAAGCTTATTTCTCTCGGATATCAGCGGCCTGCTAAATAATCTGGTTGAAAATATTTAGAAATGTATATAACGGTTGCAATATGGATTTCCGCCCAAGGTAGAAACTATATATACACTGATATGTGAAGCATATAGTGCGGATAAAGTGTCTTGCTCAAGGATACAGCCCATAAACAACAACATAATTTTGGTTAGTATTAGAACAGACTACCCGGAACTGGATTCCGACTGTCCACCAATGGATTATGAATGTCAGGTTATGCTAGTGACTGTATCCAATTATACATATATTGAGATAGATATTTGTAAACAACAAGACTTAAATCAACAGACCAGATTACGGCGAGCGCGCCTAGTTACAATGTAAATCAAAGACACGAGAAGAGGTCACACCAGCAACGAACTCAATATAACTGGTGTCAACTATGACTTATATACTATGGTTTTACATACAACCTATCTGGACTGGAGGGATCATTTACATACATTAACTGATAGTTTTATCTGAGTAGGATCCATTAAAGGATTCATGACTCCTCACATAGTTAAAAAGAAAAGACATAGAAACCCATTGAATCATGAAAATAAAGTGAAAACTTATGTATTTTTTTCATAAAGAGAGATAGTTATTGAAAGCAACAACTGCATTTTTAATTTTGGGATCGTTTCAGATGCACGTTCACAATGTATGATATAGAAATGGAGATTATTATACATACATTCAGCTTAATGGGTTTAAGTTGCGAATTAATCTTTGAAAATGTAGGACACACAATGTAAATCGAAATCATAGATAAGATAAGAACGGTCAGAAAACGAAGACTACTGCATTCTTGCTGTACTTTTTAAAGAAAGAATATTTAATATAAATATGGATTTAAGTATAGTTGGTACATTCGCGCTCTTGGTTACATCATTTTCTATTCTTGCATCTGCCGATAACAGGTATGATACTCAATTGGAAGATGACGAGAAACAAATGATGATACAGATGAGAAAGGAAATGTTTGAGATGAAGTCAAAATTGCAGAAACTGGAATCGGTTGTTCATGAGCAAGATACGGAGATAAAGTTACTCAAAGCAAAGGTTTTGGAGATAAGCGATGTTGCAATTGAGAACGCCAAAATAAACAACAAAAACAAGAAAAGAATGAAACGATTAGAAAGGGTTTTGCTTTCCAAACAAACACCTGCTGAAGGACCTTCCGAAAGATCTTCTGAAGAAATGACTGTTGATGAGGACAATGGTGTATCACGTGATGCAGTGACGACACGTAGCAAGGTCAACAGAAGACAAGGTATTGTTTTATTGTTTTATTTGTGCAGTCGTTTTGGATGAGGCTTTCGGTTGTTTATTTGTCAGATATCAAATATTATGAATGAATTATCATTATTATCAAAATCATTATCATTACTATCATTACTATCATTATTATCATTATTATTGTTTTTATTATTCAATTCTTGCTTTCAACGGTCATTATAAGTCTTCCGAAAGGTTGAAACATATTTCACTAAGGAATATGTATGATAACTAGTATTCAACAATATCCCTCAACGCCTACTGTTCTCCAAACCACTGTTGCTCTCCTTAATGTTCAACATTTAAGCTATTCTTCCTATATGTTAATTCAATTCATCTCCATTGCAATTGAAGCTAAGAAGTCCGTTTCCTGGATAGAAATATTATTTAAGAGACCGTTTGGTTGAGTCTGGGATCTAAGCTAACAACTCTGGCGTGTGCCGCCAATACCCAATACACCACAACACCGCCATTTACACCTGTTGTATACGTTTCATACACAATCTTATTAAAAGAACACGTGACAAGTTACCTCCTCGGTAGAACCAGTACTGAGTGATGTTTTAACAGGTTAATGTTCAAGCTGGGGATATAATCCGCAACCTCTAGCGTGAGCGGCCAATACTCTAAATACTACAATACCGATCCAGTTGAATTGTGATGTTCATGTTAATCCAAATGAGGTCGTTTTTACATTGTATCTGTTTCTTCTACAAATGTCGTATTTATATTGTTATTGTATATGGTATTGTTCTATCTGTTTCTCCTATAGAAGTATTTATATTGATTATGTTTATGTTGCTGTTGTATCTGTTTCTCCTACAGTGGTCGTATTTATATTGGTTATGTTTATGTTGCTGTTGTATCTGTTTCTCCTACAGATGTCGTATTTATATTGGTTATGTTTATGTTGCTGTTATATCTGTTTGTCCTACAGTGGTCGTATTTATATTGTATATGTTTATGTTGGTGTTGTATCTGTTTCTCCTACAGATGTCGTATTTATATTGGTTATGTTTATGTTGCTGTTGTATCTGTTTCTCCTACATATGTCGTATTTATATTTGTTATGTTTATGTTGCTGTTGTATCTGTTTCTCCTAAAGACGTTGAATTTATACTCATTATGTTTATGGTGCTGTTGTATCTGTTTCTCCTACATATGTCGTATTTATATTGGTTATGTCTATGTTGCTGTTGTATCTGTTTCTCCTAAAGACGTTGAATTTATATTCATTATGTTTATGGTGCTGTTGTATCTGTTTCTTCTACAAATGTAGTATTTGTATTGGTTATGTTTATGTTGCTGTTGTATCTGTTTCTCCTAAAGACGTTGAATTTATACTCATTTTGTTTATGGTGCTGTTGTATCTGTTTCTCCTACAGATGTAGTATTTATATTGGTTATGTTTATGTTGCTGTTGTATCTGTTTCTCCTAAAGACGTTGAATTTATACTCATTTTGTTTATGCTGCTGTTGTATCTCTTTCTCTTACAGAAGTCATATTTATATTGATTTTGTTTATGGTGCTGTTGTATCTCTTTCTTCTACAGATGTATTTTTTATTGATTATGTTGATGGTACTGTTGCATCTGTTTCTCATACAGACGTCGTATTTATATTGATTTTGTTGATGGTGCTGTTGTATCTCTTTCTCCTACAGATGTATTTTTTATTGATTATGTTAATGGTACTGTTGCATCTGTTTCTCTTACAGAGGTCGTATTTATATTGATAATGTTTACGGTGCTGTTGTATCTGTTTCTCCAACAGAGGTCGTATTTATGTTGCTGCTGTATCTGTTTCTCTTACAGACGTCGTATTTTTATTGATTATGTTTATGGTACTGGTGTATCTGTTTCATCTACAGAAGTATCTTTATTGATTATATATATGTTGCTGTTGTATATGTTTCTCCTACAGAGGTCATATTTATATTGATTGTGTTTATGGTGTTGTTCTATCTGTTTCATCTACAGAAGTCATATTAATATTGATTATGTTTATCGTGATGTTGTATATGTTTCTCCTACAAAAATCATATTTATAATGGTTACGTTTATGCTACTGTTGTATATGTTTCTCCTACAGTGGTCGTATTTATATTGATTATGTTTATGGTGCTGTTGTATCTGTTTCTTCTACAGAGGTCGTATTAATATACATTATAGTTATTGTGCTGTTGTATCTGTTTCTCCTACAGAGGTCGTATTTATATTGATTATGTTTATGGTGCTGTTGTATATGTTCTTCCTACAGAAGTGGTATTTATATTGATTATGTTGATGGTGATGTTGTATCTGTTCCTCCTACAGAAGTGGTATTTATATTGATTATGTTTATGGTGCTGTTGTATCTGTTCTTCCTACAGAAGTGGTATTTATATTGAATATGTTTATGGTGCTGTTGTATCTGTTCTTCCTACAGAAGTGGTATTTATATTGAATATGTTTATGGTGTTGTTGTATCTGTTCTTCCTACAGAAGTGGTATTTATATTGATTATGTTGATGGTGCTGTTGTATATGTTTCTCCTACAGTGGTCGTATTTATATTGATTATGTTTATCGTGTTGTTGCATATGTTTCTCCTACAGAAGTTGTATTTATATTGATTATGATTATGGTACTATTGTATATGTTTCTCTTACAGAAGTCATATTTATATTGATTATGTTTATGGTGCTGTTGTACATGTATCTGTTTCTCCTACAGTGGTCGTATTTATATTGATTATGTTGATAGTGCTGTTGTATATGTTTCTCCTACAGAGGTCGTATTTATATTCATTATGTTTATGGTGCTGTTGTATCTGTTTCTTCTACAGAGGTCGTATTAATATACATTATAGTTATTGTGCTGTTGTATCTGTTTCTCCTACAGAGGTCGTATTTATATTGATTATGTTTATGGTGCTGTTGTATATGTTCTTCCTACAGAAGTGGTATTCATATTGATTATGTTGATGGTGATGTTGTATCTGTTCCTCCTACAGAAGTGGTATTTATATTGATTATGTTGATGGTGATGTTGTATCTGTTCTTCCTACAGAAGTGGTATTTATATTGAATATGTTTATGGTGCTGTTGTATCTGTTCTTCCTACAGAAGTGGTATTTATATTGATTATGTTGATGGTGCTGTTGTATATGTTTCTCCTACAGTGGTCGTATTTATATTGATTATGTTTATCGTGTTGTTGCATATGTTTCTCCTACAGAAGTTGTATTTATATTGATTATGATTATGGTACTATTGTATATGTTTCTCTTACAGAAGTCATATTTATATTGATTATGTTTATGGTGCTGTTGTATCTGTTTCTCCTACAGTGGTCGTATTTATATTGATTATGTTTATAGTACTGGTGTATCTGTCTCTCTTCCAGAAGTATCTTTGTTGATTATGTATAGATTGCAGTTGTATCTGTATCTCTTACAGAAGTCGTATTTATATTGATTTATATGTTTATAGTGCTGCTGTATATGTATCTCAAACAGAAGTCGTATTTATATTGATTATGTTTATGGTGCTGTTGTATATGTTTCTCATACAGAAGTCATATTTATATTGATTATGTTGATGGTGCTGTTGTATATGTTTCTCCTACAGTGGTCGTATATTTATATTGATTATGTCTATGGTGCTGTTGTATCTCTTTTTCCTACAGTGATCGTATTTATATTGAGTATGTGTATGGTGCTGGTGCATCTGTTTACTTAAAACCTGATGTTACTTGTGCGCTATAAACTTTTATGATTTAAGAGGCCTATAATCACGTGATTCCTTCTATTTTTTGTATTTCATTGACATAAGTTGTCTAACATTTTATTATGAGTAACAGCTGATGAGTCCCCAGTCGCCTTTTCGGCATATCTCGACCATTGGATTGAACATGCTGGACCTGGACAGATATTGAAGCTGAATCAAGCTATACTTAATGACGGAAGCCACTATAACGTACATACAGGTAAAATATATCTTAACCATTGCTTACTGTCGGAAGCCACTATAACGTGCATACAGATAGAATATATCATCACCGTTGCTTGGGGAGGCATGAAAATGTGCATATAGGTAATATATATCATCACCATTGCTTACTGGCGGAAGCCACTATAACGTGCATACAGGTAATATATATCATCACCATTGCTTACTGGCGAGGCCTCTATAACGTGCATACAGGTAAAATATATCATCACTATTGCTTACTGGCAGAGGCCACTATAATGTGCATACAGGTAATATATATCATCACCATTGCTTACTGGCGGAGGTCATGAAAATGTGCATACAGGTAATATATCATCACAATTGCTTACTGGCGGAGTCCACTATAACGTGCATACAGGTAATATATATCATCACCATTGCTTACTGGCGGAGGTCATGAAAATGTGCATACAGGTTATATATATCATCAACGTTTCGTACTGGCAGAGGCCACTATAACGTGCATACAGGTAATATATATCATCACCATTGCTTACTGGCGGAGGTCATGAAAATGTGCATACAGGTAATATATATCATCACCATTGCTTACTGGAGGAGGCCACTATAACGTGCATACAGGTAAAATATATCATCACCATTGTTTACTGGGGAAGGCCACTATAACGTGCATATAGGTAAAATATATCATCACAATTGCTTACTGGCGGAGGCCACTATAACGTGAATACAGGTAAAAAATACCATCACAATTGCTTACTGGCGGAGGCCGCTATAACGTGCAAACAGGTAAAATATATCATCACTATTGCTCACTGGCAGAGGCCACTATAACGTGCATACAGGTAATATAAATCATCACCATTGCTTACTGGCGGAGGTCATAAAAATGTACATACAGGTAATATATATCATCACAACTGCTTCCTGGCGGAGGCCACTATAACTTGAATACAAGTAAAAAATACCATCATAATTGCTTACTGGCGGAGGCCGCTATAACGTGCATACAGGTAAAATATATCATCACTATTGCTTACTGGCGGAGGTCACTATAACGTGCATACAGGTAATATATATCATCACCATTGCTTACTGGCAGAGGCCACTATAACGTGCATACAGGTAATATATATCATCACCATTGCTTACTGGCAGAGGCCACTATAACGTGCATACAGGTAAAATATATCATCACCATTGCTTACTGGCAGAGGCCACTATAACGTGCATACAGGTAATATATATCATCACCATTGCTTACTGGCGGAGGCCACTATAACGTGCATACAGGTAATATATATCATCACCATTGCTTACTGGCGGAGGTCATGAAAATGTGCATACAGGTAAAATATATCATCACAATTGCTTCCTGACGGAGGCCACTATAACGTGCATACAAGTAAAAAATACCATCATAATTGCTTACTGGCGGAGGCCGCTATAACGTGCATACAGGTAAAATATATCATCACTATTGCTTACTGGCAGAGGCCACTATAACGTGCATACAGGTAATATATATCATCACCATTGCTTACTGGCGGAGGCCACTATAACGTGCATACAGGTAATATATATCATCACCATTGCTTACTGGCAGAGGCCACTATAACGTGCATACAGGTAAAATATATCATCACCATTGCTTACTGGCAGAGGCCACTATAACGTGCATACAGGTAATATATATCATCACCATTGCTTACTGGCGGAGGCCACTATAACGTGCATACAGGTAACATATATCATCACCATTGCTTACTGGCGGAGGTCATGAAAATGTGCATACAGGTAATATATATCATCACCATTGCTTACTGGCGGAGGCCACTATAACGTGCATACAGGTAAAATATATCATCACCATTGCTAACTTTCGGAGGCCACTATAACGTACATATAGGTAATATATATTATCACTATTGCTTACTGGCGGAGGCCACTATAACGTGCATACAGGTAATATATATCATCACTATTGCTTACTGGCGGAGCCCACTATAACGTGCGTACAGGTAATATATATCATCACTATTGCTTACTGGCGGAGGCCACTATAACGTGCATACAGTTAATATATATTATCACTATTGCTTTCTGGCGGAGGCCACTATAACGTGCGTACAGTTAATATATATCATCACTATTGCTTTCTGGCGGAGGCCACTATAACGTGCATACAGTTAATATATATTATCACTATTGCTTTCTGGCGGAGGCCACTATAACGTGCGTACAGTTAATATATATCATCACTATTGCTTTCTGGCGGAGGCCTCTGTAACGTGCATACGGGTAAAATATATCATCGCTATTGTTTACTGGCGGAAGCCACTGTAAGGTGCATACAGGTAAAATATATTATTCTTATTTCTTAGTGGCGGAAGTCACTATAACGTGCATACCGGTAAAATATTTCATCACTTTTACTTAGTGGCGGAAGCCACTATAACGTGCATACTGACATACATGATGGAAGCCACTGTATCGTATACACAGGTAAAGCACTTATTGACGCAAACCACTATAACGTACACACAGGTAAAGTAATTAATGACAGAAACCACTCTGTCGTACATACATGTAAAGTAGCATGTGACGGAAACCACTATAACGTACATACAGGTATTGCACTTAGTGATGGAAACCACTTTTTCGTACATTAAGGTAAAGCACTTAGTAACGCAAGTCACTGCAACGTATATATACCGGTAAAGCACTTAGCGACGGAAACCACTATAACGTACATACATGTAAAACACTTAATGACGGAAACAACTATAACGTACACACCGGTTAAGTTTTTAGTGATGGAAACCACTGTAACGTAATTAGATGTAAGCATTGAGTGACAGAAACCACTACAACGTATGTATCATTAAAGCACTTAGTGACGGAGATCACTACAACGTATGTACCATTTAAGCATTTAGTGACGGAAACCACTTTTACGTTCATACAGGTTAAACACTTAGTGATGGAAACCACTATAACGTTTATTTAGGCAAAGAACTTAGAAAAGGAAACCACTATAACGTACACACAGGTAAAGCACTTCGTGATGGAAACCACTTTTATGTACATACAGGTAAAGAACTTAGTGACGGAAACCACTATAACGTACATACAGTCAATGCACTAAGTGACGGGAACAACTATAACGTACATACAGGTAAAGCACTTAGTGACGGAAAACACTATAACGTACACACAGGTAAAGCACTTAGTGACGGACACCACTATATATCTTACATATAGGTTAATCACTTAGTGACGGAAACCACTGTAATGTACACACAGGTAAAGTATTTAGTGACGGAAACCACTATATCGTACACACAGGTAAAGCACTAAGTAATGGATTCCACTGTAACGTACACATAGGTAAACCACTTAGTGACGGAAACCACTATAAGGTACATACAGGTAAACTTAGTCACGGAAACCACTATAAGGTACATACAAAAGAATATTTTGATATTTATATATTGATGTTCGTTATTTGACATTCTTGTTGACGTATAGTTGTATACTGTGGTGTTTGTTATTTTTATTTTCATAATCTTAATTTTCATTCTTATTGTTTAATTCAATTGGTGTTCGTTAACTTTATATGTTTGTTAAAGTTGACAAAGTTGTTTTATGTTGATGTTCTTAGTTAACAGTCTCCGTGATGATTAATATACGACATTGTGTCTCATTATCATTCGTCTCTCACCACTGATTCAAGTGGGAAAGTTATCAGTTACTTGCGGAGATGGGGAGTGCTCGAGTACTGGTTAATCCCAGGAAACAGTGGTTAGATTAACTGATCGTCTGTTAGCGCTCGATGGCATAAAAATGACGCTAAATTTTCAATCAATCAATCAATCTTAGTTAACAAAAAGAATGTAAAACGAATAACAGAAATATAAATTGTAACACCATATATGTACAATTTACCACATGTTAAGTTTGAATAAAAAAAAAAAAGTTATACAATACTGTAACGTCGGGCCTGCCATAGCAGTCAGTATTCTTAATAATCTTACTCAATCTTTATTATTGAATATATTTTAATTTTAAAATGCCGCTTTTCATTTCATAACTGAAAAAGAAATTTACGAATAATAAGTAACGGATACACAAATCCCTTATTAGTTTGCGTACAACATATTAAAATTATACAAGATTCCGGCAATCTCACATTGTTATTGGTTTTATAGATTTGATTTTCCCATTTTATAAATATAAATATGTGTGTGCGTGTGCGTGCGTGCGTGCTTGCGTGCTAGTGTGCGTGCGTGCGTGCGCGTGTGAGTGTACGTGTGAATGCACGCGTGCGTGTGTGCGTGCGTGTGTGCGTGCGTGTGTCTGTTTAGGTCATCATTTGGGAAGTGATATCTATTGATAGTTGTGTACTTAAAATAAGTGTATTCTTCTGTTCACCATAGGTATTTTCTTCTGTTTACCATAGGTATTTTCTTCTGTTTACCATAGGTATTTTCACCTGCCCACGAGATGGCGTGTACCTGTTTTCTTCTTCTTCGACGACTATCATGTCAAACAAAACTTCGTGAAGCTCGTCATAGACGGGACATTGGGTTATGACGCGGCGGGTCAGCCACATCACGATACTCAAAATATTCAAGGCGGCAACGTGTTGATTACAAGACTAACAACCGGACAGTCGGTGTGGCTGGAAGATGACCGTACACAGGATGAATATATCGAAGGTTTCCCAGATTTCAGACCAACAACATTTTCTGGCGTGTATCTGTATCCGTGAGGTTTATATTGTCCTATTAATCTGAATTAACAATTACACGATGTTTTGTTATTTCAAACATTATCATTACACAAAATGAAAATATTAAATGTATTATAACGAAACTTAAAGTAAAATGTTAATGTCACCCTTATTAAATCAACATCGAAAACATCCAAGCGTCCCCTGCTTTGTGCTACAGAGGATAGAGTGCCGGTCAGAGGTCGATAGGTCGATCCGAGGCTCGCCGCGATTGCCTCTTACCAGGTTCACTGCTTTTGTGATCGATTTGCCCCCGATGAGGTTCAACCTTTCAATTCTAAAATGACACAGAATTTGCAATATCTGATATCAACATCAAATGAGACGAGAGTTTCCCTTAAAGCAAGCAAATTGAGAGGAACGGCTATATGACGCCTGGCTATGGAAATTGAGGATTTGCTATTATAAACAGTCAAAATTGAAACATCATAAAGTTTGGACAAAGGTCAGTGTGTAAGCGTCATATGCTTTGAACGAGTTTGGTGCAACCAGTTGATCAGCTACCTACGTTGGTCTGGGGCTGCTGATTGGCTGACATAAATACACGTTCAAGCCATATATTTTGATAGTAAGCTTATTTAAGATTTAGCGACACTAATAAACTAGCAATAGTCGCTCTAAATGTATATTTATTACGTGTTTTTTTTTTGCATACAAATAATTGTGTGATACTTATACATATTTAGTCAATTTTATTGAAGAAACTGTAATGACAGCAGGATTGGTGGTAATTTAGACTTGTGCTTGCTTAATGTAGTTCTAAAGTATCCAACCACATCAATATGCAGCTTGTTTGTAAATGGGATTCAGAAGATACAGCATGCCGTGTTATGCAAACATGCCGGGTTTTTTTACCATAAAATAACTATAATGTAATATATCTTTGATTACATTATATTATAATGTGAGTAGAATGTTATATACATCATGAGTAGTTAACTTTTTAAACATTCCTTTATAACATAGCAATTCAGTAATACTGAATACCCTTTTGTAATTATATCAAACATTCCCACAGTAAAAGGTGGCTAACAATCAGCCACCCAACAACGATGTTGTTGGATACCCACATTTTAAAAGCAATGTAGATACCTCACAACAGTAATGCAACTAATTGTCCAACATAACTAGAAAACCAAAGGATTTAAGGTAACAATAATTCCACAAAAATAACGAGTGTGAAAATGTTATACTAATATTGGTTCCTACTCTGCATTCTGCATTCAAACACACATATGTACATAAATAATTCATGACTAACACAATATGCATACAAACACACATATGTACATAAATAATTCATGACTAACACAATATGCATACAAACACACATATGTACATAAATAATTCATGACTAACACAATATGCATACAAACACACATATGTACATAAATAATTCACGACTAACACAATATGCATACAAACATACATATGTACATAAATAATTCACGACTAATACAATATGCATACAAACACACATATGTACATAAATAATTCACGACTAAAACAATCTGCATACAAACACACATATGTACATAAATAATTCATGACTAACACAATATGCATACAAACACACATATGTACATAAATAATTCATGACTAACACAATATGCATACAAACACACATATGTACATATATAATTCATGACTAACACAATATGCATACAAACACACATATGTACATAAATAATTCATGACTAACACAATATGCATACAAACACACATATGTACATAAATAATTCATGACTAACACAATATGCATACAAACACACATACGTACATAAATAATTCATGACTAACACAATATGCATACAAACACACATATGTACATAAATAATTCATGACTAACACAATATGCATACAAACACTTTTCAAAAAGCAGTCCTCATAACTGCGATATGATATAAGGGACTTTAATATAAAACATAATGATAATGATAATGATGATAATAATAAAATAATAATAATAATAATAGTATATGATAAAACTTTAATAGTGAATTCTTATTTATTCCATAAGTATAAAACATAGGTCATATATGTGTGGTTCATATTTTGGGCTTAAATTAAGGTGTGCTAGTGTACGTTTTATGGACTGTGCAATATAAACTTATCCGTAATACATATCCGTAACAGTCTATCATATCTTCTTTGTTTCATATGTTTTATGAACAGAGTCTAATTGTTATGTTTATTTACTGTGTTGTTTTATACGGTGACTAAAGTGGACAAGTTTAATTTTAAATCTGGTCCCAACGTTATATATACTCACCTCAGTTCAGCTCAAATCAACCAATTAAAAGTCGTGTACAGTAAAACGCTTCGCTGAAGTTCGGTAATATGGAATCACAGATACAATGTAATACGGTGTCTATGTGTTCCGTCGTTAAGATGCACCGCGCCTATAACTTTGTGTTCAGTAAAGGATGGACAATTATTGAACCACGAAGAGGTAGGTTACATTCGAAGATAATGGTTAATTCCGTCCTCATAGCTATCTTATCTATGAGAAATTCTTTAATACACAGGTCGGAATTTTCTGTTTTATTAGTCAATGTTTAAGCATAACGCGATACTGACCAATGCGTGATTTTATAGCGGGACGCGATTTAGTATTGGTCAGCAAAATTTAAGCTTTTTACATTACAATAAGTTATTGAACAGACATGGTGTTTGATATAAATTTGCAGATTTACTGCTAAGCATGAAAAAAATATCGGCGATATAGGTGAGGCTTTGTCAGTCGGTGGTCGTGACCGACACAGCGTCGCAGATTGGCCGTTTGGAATCGATCTGATTTTAGTTTGTTTCAAACTTAACACAGCTAATATATAAAAATAGATACCTAAAAGGCCGATTTTATTGGAATTTAACAAACACGTACATACAATTTGTTTGGAGTAAAGTCAAGAAAGTAATTTAAAAAAACGCATGAAAATCGTATTGTTTGGATACGATGAACCACATCTATTTTTGATTTTATATTTTGACTTTTGATTTTTAAAGCGTTTGATAAATCTGACGTCAGTTATAACCAAATTTTGTAAAGAGGTGGTGACCAAGCCAATTAAATACTAACTGCAACCCAGCATTAGTTATAAAACTGTGTTTTTAATTAAAACAAGTTTTATTTTAATTCAGTTAATCAACTCAATTGTATTAGGTAATCGGCTATATTGATTCCATTGGCCATATACAAAATAAATAATGTGAAAATATGGCCATGACATAATAACTAATAGACATTAACAAAGAATGACATAATTCATAAAAAACATATTACGCATCAAATAAAGATAATTAAATATTCAGTTACATTTTATTTTTTTCTAAATAGTTGCCCAAGTTTGATTGTGTTACAGTATATATATATATATTGTTCTAATAATTCTAAATGCTGGCCCTGTAAGAAATGATCTTCATTTCGGGTTTTATAACAAACTATACATACTCAATCGCTTAATTGTGTGCAGATATACGAAAACGAATAACTATTATTCTAATAAATCGCATTTTAACATTGTGATTAAATACAAACTCTTAAACATATTATAAATATTCTTCAGTTTTTGCGAATTGTTTAATGACTGAAACCTTTTATAAAAATGATTATCCCTTAATTTTTTAACAAGTTACAGAAAGATGGATCAGATGTTCATTTTAGTACGTAGTCCTAAATATGATCGTTTTCTGGTTTATTTATGGCTTAAATTCAAGTTACATGTACTACAAATGTGCACTCAGAGTCGGTGGCCATAATTTGAATGACGTAATCGTCACATGGTTCAGATCTACACTACATCTGATCTAAGGAACAAGAAATAATGTCGCCTGACTTGCAAAACATCACATGTATAAAACATACGAGGAGCAACATATTTTTGCACCGGTAAGCATAAGGAGAAAATGTTAATTTCCTGCGTGGCGTTACTCTCCTTGGCAGCTCGCTGGTTTTCAACTATTACTGGTATCCGTTTACAATAATTTTAATGCAAACTGCTGTAGTTTTTGCAATTGTTTGGTGGTAAATTTGTTAAGCTAAATTGTAGGATAGCGTTTGGTTACATTTATGCATGCCAGTAGGTGTATGCGTATTACATATAATGTTTAAGTTGCTAGTGACTTACGGAAAGACATGGTTTTGCTCAACATAATACTGAGGTCTTCCTCAAAAAATGGCATCGAATGCCTAAGTTTTGAAAATGGCGTTCAGTCCCATTCAAAATAAATGATGATTTTAAATCTGGTTTTTAAGATATTGATATATTTGGGTTTATTTAGGTTTATATGAAATCAAACCCTGATCTTCGTTTAACATTTGTGAAGGGAAATCAAAATGAGACACATCCAACAATAATACAATATGTACAAGTTGCCAAATTGTTACAGAATGAAACATGTTTTATTTTATTTCCAATTAGATAATGAGGCCGTATCTGGGTTTTTTCTAGTCTAATTACAAGTACAAATTATTCAAAACTTCAAACAGAATGTTTCAGACTTAGATCCTTATTGTTTTGTCGTTGTCTACCCGATGATCACTGGCGACTCGCCCATGCTTAAAAGAAAAAAGATAAAAATAAAATTATAAACGTGATTTGCACCATGTTTTACGTATAATATAAACGTTAATAATCCAGTACATATTATATTTTAACCATTTAGTCGTACCGAAATAATCTTAAACCCCAAACATTTTCTATAAAAAGAAATGGGAGGAGCCTAATTTCAAATGGTGGCACTTTCTTGCAACAATGTTGAATTGGGAGATGTTTTTCTGTAAAACATAGTAACAAAGTTGTCATTATTTTCAAAAGGAGTGCAGTTGTAGGGACATATTTTGTCTTTATAAAAATACCCTTTATTCACAAAAGCTCCCTGAAACAAAGGAGTAGAAGTCCTTCCAAAATGAAAATATCAAGGAAAATTTGCTAAATATTTGAATTTTGAACCCTGTCTGACCCTTGTCACGTGGTGTAAACAGCAACACTTGCTTGGAGATGTGTATAACCCACTTTGAGGAGCCATGCAGTATTTGATATCTCAGAGTAGAATAATGTGTTTGACTTTCAGTTTGTGAATTACATGTTTAGGAAGATTAATCTTCATAATATTTCTGCCTTTTTCATATTATAAACAAATGATTATACATTGTAGTTGATGGCTTATCTCAGATACATGCATACATGCTTTTTTATTTGGATGCAAATAAGTAACTATTCACACTAACCTTGGTTGATCATTGTTTTGAATCCCATAATTCACAATAGCTTACTTTTGGAAATAACTTTAAGTTTTTGTTTTTTTAGCAAATAAATGTCATTTTATTATTTATACAGTTCTTATATCACAGCCTTCAATTAAAACCACTTAGTGCTATATAGGTGGCATTGGATGTATGTGTATGCACCATGTACTAGGTTCAAAACACAACTTGGCATAATTTAGATCTTGGTTGGTTCAATATTCTTTGCTTTTGTTATTACATAATTAAGTAGGAACCAAACTCCTACATTTGAAAACATATTCCAGTATTTTCTGTATCTAAGTTTTGGTAAATGACTATTTCTTTGATTAGGAAATGAAAATTCACCTAGCCAAAACTGATGTTGAAATGTTATAAACGGACATGAAAACAATATCCACATTTATTTTCATCATCATCATCAGCATCAATAATCATGTTATCATTTTCCCCATCTGTGCCTAAATTTTTGTCCTGATTGCCATCTGACAATAAATATTCCTGCAAGTATGTTCTGTTTCTAACTATAGTTATTTTCATCAACATTATTTGACCAGTCTGGTGTAACTAAATGATCCTCAAAATCACACATTATAATCAAATAAATGGAATAATATACAAAACTGTTCCCTCGAAACCTTCAAAGTATTTCCGTGATTTTCTTCCATTTGTAAGTTTTGCCAGGGTAATTGTGAACCTAAATGGAATGGGTCATTCTATTATGTCAAAGGGGTTTCTGTATTTTTCAATCTTTGTATGTTTTGTCTCACAAATAATTGTTTGCCCTTTACTTGTGTCCAAGCAATTTATTTACAATTAATTACAACATGTATGCCTGTTTGATATTATAAGTCCATAATAAATAAGATAAACCATTTTTCATAAATAGTTTCATTTTCTCTAAGTAAATAATGTACTAATCCATGGAACTTGACCCAAATAATTTCACTTTATCTCTTTGATCATGACCAGAGATGTGTTATATGTAACCCAGCATGATACTGTAAATTGGATGTACCTAATTAGCAATTTTGTTTATTATGCATGCAGATAAGATGTCCATTGCAATATATTTGAGTGCTGTGTTTGCTGTACTAAATCTGGGGAAACCTTTATTTTAATCCATAATACTGAGGAACCTGCACTGTACAAGAAACATTGTTGCTTAGATTAACTTCCATAATATCAAATAAATATATTTACAAGAAATTCAGTGTGTGTTGACTTGTAACAGGCAGTATCGTCTATAGCTATGCTGGTAGTTACAGCTTATGTTGGACATGAGTATTATCAAATAGCTGTAGTAAACTTGTCGGCTGCTAGTGATAAGCCCCGCCTATAATACTGTGTGTAGGAGCTACCGGCGATGGGCCTTTAACTACTCATTCATGTATAAGATATTATTCCATACGTGTTCATTAACGTGAACTACGCAGTTGCTCCCCTTTGTGTGACGGTAACATGATTCTTGCGCTAAATAAGAGTTCAATGTACATGTAATATGGTTGGAATTATTTTCAAAACGGTTTGTGGGGGTTGTGATTTATTTCTGCAGATTGGTAGAGATATAGATGACATAGCATTTGTTGCAATAAGACATCATTGGTGTTAAAAATGTTTTAAATATAACTTAAACGAATGTTAACAAATGGATGTATTTATGAGCACTTGGGGACTTATTTCTAAAACAAAACATGGCAGGTTATATATGGCATATGCAGTTGTACTAGTGGCAGGCGACCTAACCATGAATCTGAGTAGAATTGTCGTCCTTCCGCAAGGAACTTTGTCACATAACCTTGATTGACCGAGCTGTGGTCGGACCACCGCATTCGACGGTGAGAGGTCAGAGGTCATTAAACCTTAAACCACCCTGCTATGGATGACCCCTACCCAAGAAAAAATGTATTAGAGTTAGTTTTCCCGCGGTATCCAGTAAAAAACATATTCAGGAGCATCTACCAACCTAGTCAAGTGGTATCTTATTGTTCGAATATATTTTAAACTGCTGATGTAAATGTATGTTACTATTTGACTTTGAGTTGTAAGCGTTATAAAAATGATATGCTATTTGAAATATATGCTTGTATGAGAAAAGTACATAGATATATAGACATAAGAAACTAAATGTAGTTAAGGACAGAAATAGTACTTAGATATATAGACATAAGAAACTAAATGTAGTAAGGACAGAAATAGTACTTAGATATATAGACATAAAAAACTAAATGTAGTTAAGGACAAAAAGTACTAGTTTGAGTTTTCATCTGGTGATGAAAAACATTAGGGTAGTTTAATGTCCGTAAAGCTAGAATGTCATCTCGGTATTATTAAACTAGAATAATGTTTAAAAATCATTGTCCAAAATTGTGCTTTCAATACTTATATTTATATCATTTTATTTAATTATTTCAGGCAAGAAAAAATATAATGCTATCTCATCAGTTTGATATTCAAAAGCTTTAGTACATTTATACGCGTTTGTCGCGAAATTGAAAGGGAAGTTGTTAACATGGCTGCGTTCAATACCGTTAAACAGCAATTAAACAATAAGGTTAATGTGTAAAGCGCTTAAATTTTAGGTAGAGCCAGTGAGCTGATGAAACTGAGGTTTTCTTTTCTGTGTTAATGTGTTCGAAAGCCATAAAACCTCAATTCATATTAATAAACGTAAACATATTGTATTTCAACATAAAAAATGTGTTAGGCCACAAGTTGTTTCAATGTTTAAATTTATCAGGAAAAAGAGTGACTGTGTTTTAATAAATTGGACTTCAATATTTATATATTACAGCGCACTATATTCGTGTTTAACACGCGTGTATATATCCGTATCCGACATGTGACTTAATAATTTGGTACCTCCTGCTTTGGTGTCACTTATTTTCATTTCCAAGTAAAACCCTCCAAACTCAGTGTTGCAATTTGATATCTTTTACTGTTTAGTGTTTCAAGTAACTATTGTAAGTGATTTTCTGAGAGTGTGTTCATGTTTCCAATGGATATTTTTGTCAGATATCATTGACTTTCAGATCTGCAGTATTGCCTGCTGTGTGGTGCACGTAAAACGTCGGCCGGTACTTTGACTCAGTGCTGTTAGTATATCTGATTCCATGGAAACAATAAGCGTATTTATTATTTATATTGACTGCAGAACAGACCCAATTCTACCATTAGTTCGTTACACAGCAACGTAAGGCTAAATAGCTAGGAAATGTTGGACAGACATAGGATTCTCTGGTTTGTCATTGGGGTTGAACAGACCCGGTTCAGGAGATATCAGAGACTATATTGTAGGGAAAAGAAATGTTGTTTAAGACGGTGATTCGAGTTTGCCTAATGAATTTTCCATTTTGAATGGAAAATCGAAACAACTGGTGATATATGTTTTCTTGCACGCATTCTGTGTTCCCAGGGTGGGGGTTCTTTCATCAAATATTATTTTTTAAAAAATAAGGATCGTACGAAAATAATATAACGATAAGTTATACAATATACCTCTTTTCGCATATGAAATATGCTTTTATATGACAATCGAGATCCGCCCATTGCCAGTGGTAGTGAGCCCAGTACACAAGACAATCTTCTATCAAATGTAACGGGCCACTGTTGGGTTCATTCGGGCCCCAATCTGTGAACGTCACTGGCGTCTCCACTTTGTACCAAACAAATTTTCCTTCTTCTATTTCATCTGTTGCTCCAAGCCATACATGAGCGTCACGTTCTACAAAGGTAAACAAAATCTAAGTGATAGCCGAGCTTTCATATATATATATATATATATATATCCATGCGCCGTCCTAATTTTATTATTATTATTGTAGTGTTTGGTTTCTCTAATACAACATCTTCTTTAAAATGACACAATATATGCTTATTGCTTGATTCACTTCTGCTTGTTTATATTCAATAGGTATACATGAAAAAAGAAATTTTAGGAATGAAACAAAAAGTAGTTCCTGCCACGAATGATCATTTTGACGGTGATCAATGCTCCACAGCTTCATTACGACAATATAAGCAGGGCTGTGCCGTTGACATAATTCCCGGTCAACAATGAAGTGATACAGTACTGCTATTACTGAGGACGACAGTCTTGTAATACAATCATCAGCACATTTTGGTATTGCCTTAGCGTAAAAGGAATGATATTCTTTTGGATACTGTATTCGCATGTGCACAATTAAGACAATGATGTTCAAAAATGAAAAGTAAAAACTTTTCATAATGTCTTAATAAATATAAAGTTTGATTTATTATGTGAACATGACTGAAAATATGTTTCAATATTGTCGTGTACAGTTATTCAGCAATATAAATCGCACATAAAGCTGATATCAGCTCTGAGCTTACTTCGTTATAACCTTAAATTGTAAATACATCTAGTAAAATATACTATAAATTACGGCGATTTACACAAAAACATTTTTAACAACGAATATTTAGAGTGGAACATACGGTTAGCAAGCTTCTGCAGGATGAGTCCTTTCACAAACACGTTTTCGGCGAGGTCATCGATGTAGGCCAGATGAGAACCATGGTCTTCACAGAAGTTCTACAACAGTGTCAATCACGGTGGTCACAGATGTTCTACACAGAAGTTCTACAATAGTGTCAATCGCGGTGGGAAATGATCACAGAAGTTCTACAACAGTGTCTATCACAGTGGGAAATGATCACAGAAGTTCTCCAACAGAGTCAATCACGGTGGGAAATGATCACAGAAGTTCTACAATAGTGTCAATCGCGGTGGGAACTGATCAAAGAAGTTCTACAATAGTGTCAATCACGGTGGGAAATGATCACAGAAGTTTTACAACAGTGTCAATCACGGTGGGAAATGATCACAGAAGATCTACAACAGTGTCAATCGCGGTGGGAAATGATCACAGAAGTTCTACAACAGTGGGAAATGATCACAGAAGTTCTACAACAATGTCAATCGCGGTGGGAAATGATCACAGAAGTTCTACAACAGTGTCAATTGCGGTGGGAAATGATCACAGAAGTTCTACAGCAGTGTCAATTACGGTGGGAAATGATCACAGAAGTTCTACAACAGTGTCAATCACGGTGGGAAATGATCACAGAAGTTCTACAACAATGTCAATCGCGGTGGGAAATGATCACACAGAAGTTCTACAACAGTGTCAATCGCGGTAGGAAATTATCACAGAAGTTCTACAATAGTGTCAATCACGGTGGGAAATGCTCACAGCAGTAAAAAAACAAAACTTAAATATTAGATATATATTACAAACATTAAAAGGATACCTAGGAATCACATTATACTACCAGAAGAAGAAAAAGGCAGACTCAGTTTTATAGAATCTGTTCATGAGAGTAATAAAACATCTCTTCATGCCCTCCTGACATCGACTTCAGCGAAATGCTGTTCTCCAACAACACTGAATGAGGTCCATGATGCCAGGAATCAGAAATAATAACAACACTGAGCCAGAGTACGGGGCGACTGTTTGTGGCCGCCACACAACACGTGTGCAGGACTGATGTTGTGATAGTCACACATATGTGACAGAATGACATCTTGTAAGTGTGCATGACTGATGTTGTGATAGTCACACATATGTGACAGAATGACATCTTGTAAGTGTGAAGGACTGATGTTGTGATAGTAACACATATGTGACAGAATGACATCTTGTACGTGTGCAGGACTGATGTTGTGATAGTAACACATATGTGACAGAATGCCATCTTGTACGTGTGCAGGACTGATGTTGTGGTAGTCACACATATGTGACAGAATGACATCTTGTAAGTGTGCAGGACTGATGTTGTGATAGTCACACATATGTGACAGAATGACATCTTGTACGTGTGCAGGACTGATGTTGTGGTAGTCACACATATGTGACAGAATGACATCTTGTAAGTGTGAAGGACTGATGTTGTGATAGTAACACATATGTGACAGAATGACATCTTGTACGTGTGCAGGACTGATGTTGTGATAGTAACACATATGTGACAGAATGCCATCTTGTACGTGTGCAGGACTGATGTTGTGGTAGTCACACATATGTGACAGAATGACATCTTGTAAGTGTGCAGGACTGATGTTGTGATAGTCACACATATGTGACAGAATGACATCTTGTACGTGTGCAGGACTGATGTTGTGGTTGTCACACATATGTGACAGAATGACATCTTGTACGTGTGCAGGACTGATGTTGTGATAGTCACACATATGTGACAGAATGACATCTTGTAAGTGTGCAAAACTGATGTTGTGGTAGTCACACATAATAGACAGAATGACATATTGTAAGTGTGCAGGACTGATGTTGCGATAGTCACACATATGTGACAGAATGACATATTGTAAGTGTGCAGGACTGATGTTGTGGTAGTCACACATATGTGACAGA